>JAOSBK010000009.1:4740945-4774648 GCA_027568895.1 Erythroxylum shatona | reverse complement strand
TATAATCCCAGAAGCAATAGAAAATGAGAAAATGTTTGTTTCATTTGTTTTATTCTTTCTCTCATTTTGATTGAAAATTTAAAAACAAGTAAGAAACAAACCAACAAAGAACACACATGAATATAAAAAGAAATGAAAAAATGTAAAGAAAAGAAATTTACATCCCTTAGATTGCCTCCCAAGAAGCACGTTGGTTTAGGGTTGTTGACGAGACTCCATGTTTTCCTCACGTGGCAAAATTGTGATCTTTAAGTATTACAGTTATAAGCCACTTCCATGCAAGGTTGTTTCAGATAGGGCCATAGTTGATGATCATTCCCATTTAGCATCTTCCCTACCCTCAGATTCTCAATCTTGATTGAGTTCATAAACTCTGAAAAGATTTTAAATGTCTCTTCACCTTTTTCTTCCTCATTTAATTCCTCCAATATGTTATGTAATGGTGAAAAGTCATTTTCAACAATAAAATGGAACTCATTACTTACCTCTGAATTAAAAGATATGTTTTTTTTTTTGCTTCAAGCTCCTCCTCTACTTCTTCTACATAAGCAACTCCTTGAGGAATGCTCTAAAAAATTCTCAAGCTTCTTATCACTCTATAAAATTTCTGCACAACATCCATTGGGTACACCTTAGGTTGATACGACTTCTCCTCTTTTCTTGAAAGTCCGGATGATTGATATATACCTGTTGAGGCAATGCATCTTATTGGAATTGCAAAGGATCTTGTCATATTTGCTATACACCTCGTTGAAACAACTATTGCATATTTTGTTGGAACTGTTGCATATCCTGTTGAATTTGGAGATTGTTAATAGCCATAATATTAAGCATTTCTTTTAAAGATGTACCTAAGTCATGTTGGCTCTCTAAATCTTGGCAACTAGACTAAGATTATCTTTTATCCTGATGAAATTGTGGGATATCTTGTTGGGTCTGCTATAAACTATCTTCAAGTTACTGTATGTCATGCTGAAATTAAAGATTATTAACATTAAAGGTCTTTATATAGTAGTCTAGAGATATACCTAAATCATAATAAGAAACTTCTGGTCTATACGAGAATTGCTATGCATCTTGCAAACTATCAAGGAAGTAACTTTTTTGATTATCCCATCCATAACTAAAGTTAGGTTGATTAGTCCAACATTGGTTATAGGATTGAGAGTAAGAGTTAAAGAAAAAAATACTTCCATCTATGAATTTTTTTAAATATTTATCACAAGCACGAAACAGAAAAATGGATGGATCACGAAATAATTGAGAAGAAATCAATTACAAATAAATATATACAAAACATTAATTAAATCACAAATAAAAACTAAAACACTGCACCCCTGGCAATGGAAACGCAATTGACAGCGTGTCATAATGCTAGTCAAAGAAAAACAACTAGATTACTATTATAGCAGTGGTGACTCTAGATCGATCCCACAGAGAGTGTGTGTAAAGTTGTTGAAATGAAATTAATCAGTGTTTAGGAAAAAAGGGGATTTTGGATTTTGAAATAAGAAAAAAATAAACTAACCTAATGAAAACAAATTAAAGAAAACATGTCAAAAATGATAAAAGTGGGAAATTTGGTAAGGACCCGATTCTTTGATTCAATCTTGTCCTACACCCTAATTAAGCATATTTCATTGATTTGTTCTTCCTAAACCTCTTCTTGTAACTATTAATCATGGGTTAATAATTAACCCAAAATTTCCCTTAGGTTTTCTATAATCAAGATACAATCTTTAATTAAACTTAACTACTGAATAACCTAGGATATGATTTCTAGATTTAATTAGGCAGTAGCATTACAAATTAGGAAAACTTATTAATCAAGTAAAAAAACATACGATACATCATTTAACCTATATTATATTATCCCTAATGATTACGAATCATTAGTCGCTACACATGAATTTCATCATAACAATTATGGATTACATCAAATTCTAGCAATGGGTTTGTAAATAAATGATTCAATGAGTGCATTAAATTCATCTTTTCACAATACTCAATTCAATCAACACAAGATAACATAATCAATTCCCAATGAGAGAAAGAAACAACAAAAACAAAGAAATACATTTAACCTGGGTCATCGACGTTGATGTCAACTCTGAGCTAGTTTCGAGATGTCTAGCCCTCCATGGATCTCTCCTAGAAAAGTGCTTTGGCCCCCCTTATATATCCCTAGCTGAAACCTCCTTGTTCTTTCTTCACTACGCCTCCCTTCTCTATTATACTCTCTATTTCACCTTCAGTACTATTTTGTTGATGTGACAATTTAATATGTTGGCCACCTTATTGTTCACGCAAAAAATCCTTACAAAAGTCTTGACCAAATGTCTGCGTTTCATGCATAACGTTTGCATCAAATGCAAAAATGGTCTGCCTTTATGCAAACATATTTGCGTAAACACGTATGCTATTTTCGTTTAGTAAAACACATGGCCTGTGTTTCAAGTAGCGTGGGCTACATTTTGTCTTGCTCCTGCCTATCATTCGAACTATCGTTTTCTTCTTTAACGCTGTTGTACATTTTTGGTCTAAGCGTGGTTTGCAGTGTGTTAGCATTTTCTTCATCTTGCATTGTTGTTTTGCTCCTTCCAACCATCCATTAATTTCATATGCATAGGTTGTCCCCATCCACTGTGTTGTTTGCTAGACTTGGTTTAGTTGCTACTTTTTGCTCTATTTGTTGTTTGTCCTCCTGTTGGCTTCCATCTTTATTTTACCATAATTTCAAGATGTTTTCCATTAATTTCACTCCATTAAATTCACATTATTGCATGCAAAAATATGCAATTTCCATGCACAACAGTCGTGAGCTATATTACTTCATCATCTTAATTTTATTGTCTTTACTTGCTCCAATATTTCTCATTCTTACTCTATAAACAAAAGTAAAAATTAATCTTCAAAAAATGACCCAAATATTATGTTTTTGACTCACTTGAACTTCTTTGCTTTCGAATTATAACTACAATCACATATGAGTCAAAGTAAGTATCTTAAGCAATTTCATGTCATTAATCACTAAGTGTTATGGAATAAATTCATAATCAATTAAGCACTTATCAAATATCAAACGTAAGAAATGGAACATTTAGCGGAAACCACAATTGCAAGAATGTAAATAACAAGAAATAAACTTCCCTTAGGTTACCTCCTAAGTAGCACTTTTATTTATTGTCATTGACTCGACGCAAGTGTCATTTAATATTCATAATGAGGGTTTTCTTACCTTATCACTTCCACATTTTCCACTTGGAATCCTTCATAAAAGGGTTTTAATTGATGACCATTAACCTTAAACTACTTGTTCATCTGTAAGCTTTTAATTTCAATTGCACCATGTGAAAACACATGAGTAATGACAAAAGGTCAAATCCAATAGGAACATAATTTACCTAGAAAAAGCTTAAATCATGAATAATAGAGAAGAATTTTTTGTCTAATAATGAAATTCTTTCTAACAATCATCTTATCATGAAATAACTTTGTCTTTTTCTTGTCAATCTCTGCATTCTCGTAAAAGTCAAGCTTAAGCTCTTCCAATTCTTGTAGTTACAATTTCCTTTGTTCATCCTCCTTATCCATCTTTATATTACATTACTTAACTACCTAAAAGGCTTTGTTCTCAATTTCTACTAGAAGATGAATAGGCTTTTATAAATTATTCGGTCTGGAGACATGCCAATTAGTGTCTTATATGTGGTTCTATTTTCCCAAAACGCACCATTAAGTCGTTAGCTCCAATCTTTACAATTTAGGCTCACTATTTTCTCAAAGATTAACTTGATTTCTCTATTTGACACCTCTGCTTGCATGTTTATCTGTGGATGGTAGATCATAGACACCTTATGAGTGACATGGTACTTCTTCAAAAGAGTTCTTATCAATCGATTGTAAAAATGAGTACCTATATTGGTAATCAATGCTCACGGTGTTCCAAACCTAGCAAAAATATTGGACTTGACAAATTTTGCAATAACTTTATAATCATCAGTCCTGGTGGCTTTAGCTTCCACCCATTTAAAAACATAATCCACAATCAATAAAATGTAAACAAAACCAACGGATGAAGAAAATGGTCTCATAAAGTCAATGCCCCATACATCAAAATATTCACATGCAAGGATTAGAGATAAAGGCATTTGATTTATATGGGATAAACTACCTTATTTCTAGCATTGTTCACATGCTTTACCAAACATATGAGAATCTCAAAATATATTTGTCCAATAAAAACCACATTCAAGTATTTTTTTAGTAGTTGTTTTATGCCCAAAATGACTGCCAGAAGCATACGAATGGCAAAATTTTAAAATAGTTCGCATTTATACTCGGGCACACATCTCCTAATTTCTTAGTCAGAACAACACTTTCATAATTGAGGATCATCCTAAATATAATATTTCAAATAACTCTTTATTTTATTCCATCTAGCTTTACTCAAATCATTAGGTATCTCATGATTCATAAGATAGTTTACAATATCAGCATACCATGGAACCTTACCTTGAAGCGTGAGTAATTGCTCATCTAGAAATAACTCTTACAATGGTATTGAATCATCTTCCTTCACAACTTGACTCAAGTGATCTGCAACTGACTTCTCTATACCTTTCTTATCTTTAATCTCTAAATCAAACTCTTAGAGCAGAAGAATCCATCTAATAAGCCTTAGCTTCACTTCCTTCTTTGATAAAAGATATCTTAATGCTGCATGATCAGAATATATAATGACTTTAGAACCAAGAAAATAACATCTAAATTTATCTAAAAGAAAACATAATAGCTAAAAGCTTCTTCTTTATTATGGAGTAGTTGCATTGTGCTGGATTGTAACAGCCTAGACTACCCGCCCACAGATATTGTCCACTTTAGATTGCCCATCGGGCCAAGGCCCTCACAATTTTGCTCTCCTCGCACCCTTAAAAATGCATCTATGGGGAGGGGTATCCATACCCTTATAAGGCATACTTCAGTCTTCTCTCCAGCCGATGTGAGATCAAATCCACCCCTTTAGGGGCCAGCATCCTCACTGGCATAAGGGGTCGAAAAATGGTTCTAATACCATTTGTAATAGCCCAGACTATTCGTCCATAGATATTGTTCACTTTGGGTTACCTATCGGGCCAAGGCCCTCACAGTTTTGTTCTTTCTACACTCGAGAAAATGCATCTATAGGGAAGAGGTATTCATATCCTTATAAGGCGTACTGCATTCTCCTCTCCAACCAATGTGGGATCTCACATGGATTGAGCATTCTTGAAGCGTAATAAATGGCATGAGTCATTTTGCCACATTTTTTTTACCCAGGATAGCACGCATTACAAAATTGCTAGCATCATACATAATCTCAAAAGTTAACTCCAATTAGGTGGTTAAATGATTGGTGTTAAAGCCAAAATTTCCTTTAACTTATTGAAAGATTCCTTGTATCCTTTATCAAATTCAAATGGCACATCCTTTTGTAATAAATGACAAAGATTTGTTGAAATCTTACTAAAGTCTTTGATGAACCTACAATAAAACATGCATGGCCAGGAAAAGAACGAACCTCCCTTACATTTGTGGGATAGGGTAAGTTTCGCACAATTTCTACCTTAGCTTTATTAACTAATCCCTTAATATGAAATTACATGTCCCAAAATTATTATTTGTTCAACCATAAAATGACGTCTTTCAAAATTTAGAACAAGATTAGTTTCGATGCACCATTCAAATACATAATTCATATTATTTAAGCATGCATCAAATGAATCCCTATAGACAGTAAAATCATCCATAAAAATCTCAATAATGTGATTAACCTAGTTAGAGAAAAACTTACCATGCATCTCTAAAAGGTGGCTGGGGTTTTGCAAAGGCCAAAAGGCATTCTTCTGTAGGCAAATGTACTAAATGAGCATATGAAGGTTGTTTTCGCTTAATCTTCTGGAACTATCACAATTTAGTTATAAATTGAATATCGATCAAGAAAACAATAGTGAAATCATCTCATAAGTCATTCAAGCATTTGATTAATGAATGGGAGTGGAAAGTGATCCTTATGTGTAGTAGCATTTAACTTCCTATAATCAATGCAGACTCGCCATCCATTTTGAATTCTTATAGGGGCAAACTCGTTATTCTCATTTTCACCACCGTAATCTCGGTCTTCCTCGGTACCACTTGAATTGGACTTACCCATTTCCTATCTGAAATTAGATAGATTATACCAATATCAAGCAACTTCAAGATCTTCGTCTTCGCCACTTCCATCATCGGAGAATTCAATCTCCTTTGCAATTCTCTTGATGATTCGCATCCTTCTTCTAAAAGAATTCGGTGTATCCATGTCAAAGGGCTAATACCCTTAATGTCCGCGATGGTCCACCCTAAAGTTGTGATGTAGTCCTTAAGCACTCAAATGAGCTTTTCCTCTTGAAGCTTAATTATGTTCTTCGCTATGATTACTGGAAGTGTTTCTCCTTCTCCAAAAAATACATACTTCAAGTGCTCCTGTAATTGCTTCAGTTTAGTTGTAGGTACTCGCATAACCAAAGGTAGAGATTTTGTAACATACCACTCCCATAAAGCATATGCCCGAACATATCAGAGGATATTCGAAAACATACTTTATGAAAATGGTATATTAGGACAATCAAACTAACTTATTAAAGGCATCAAACATATCATAAGCATTCTAAATGTTCATTTCTTCCCATTTCATTCACAAAAATAAATTTCACATGTGCCATTATAATTCAAAATCCACAAATACATTACATAACATTTTTATGAGTTCAATCTCAGTAACAAAAATATAGCTTGAAATGGATGCTAATTCACAAGACTCTAACTAGACTTCTTAGATTCAGTTGATCAGACCTTTGAGTCATTCTTGTCCCCAAAATGCAAGTACTAGACTTCTATTATATCACTTGAGTAGCTAGAACTCCCTTAAACTTGATAAATAACGTTGCAATTTTGATGATTTTGTGAACTTGGTGAGTAAACTATCATTGATGTATTCACTCAAGTTAGATCACAAAAACAAGTATATAAAAGTTACCATACTTCCACAAGCATATCATATAAGCCAGCATTGCATATCACGATACATCCTCCATTAACTTCAACTGTAATTCACTATTTTAAAACAATTTAATAATTCATTTCAATTCAATCCTTTGATACAAGTAAGGATGTATATGCAAATGCACATATGTTTCTATTTTCATTTTGTTTTGTTATGACCAAGTGTCTATCAACCCAATGTACTGTCCCGTATTCATTGTAAATACTGATACCATTTATGGCCTATATCCATTATGGATACCGAGTCCATGTTATTTGAGCCTAAGGCTTTTTCATGATCCTGAGCTCAAAGCTCTTTTCTCTACATTGGTCACAACTTCTTTATCTAATCATGCATTTAAATGTGATGAGATGCATCAATTCATGTGCTATATTTTTATTTTCTTTAATTTCTGTGTACTAATGCTACATATATCAAACTCCTCGAATCTAAATCTGGCATTTATCAATCAGTTGAACACATATTCCATGTTAAACATACAATTCATACAGAAGCATATATAAATGAGTTTATACATCCAAGTTAACTCACAGTATACTTCAAAAAAGCTATTACCTTGATGTTCCAGTAATGTCTAGATGTTGACAATCACCTTGTGTGTCTATCGTCATGGAGTACACACATAGTTCACAAATCACTAATTTGTTTAATCATATGAATATACAAGCATGCACATGTATATGTGTCATGCTTCAGTGCATGCTCAATTGACTTTTCGGGTATGTATTCTTATACAAATATCTTGACCATTCAAACATTATAGCTTGTTGCAATCACTTTACAGTCAGGTTTATACCTTAAGTAAGCTTGATTTACCCTAAATTCATCAATCATACATTCACTATTTTTTTAGCAATATATTTTCATACAAATACCTAATTCTGATTCATAATTACTTTATGTTCTTCAATGCTCATTCATTTATGCCTAATACACATTACTCATATCTTGAAGATTATGTTTGCATTCATATGAAACCTTTATTCGTTATCACATCATAATCTCCATATTTGAATACATTGACATCAAAACAACACATTCTTTAAGTTATGACATCAATTAACAACCTAAACTTATAAGCTTTTAACCAATTAATCAAGCAACAATCTATGTTCATTCTAAGCCTTAATTAAGACCAAATACGCCAATTTAGAGTGAATTTTCCTTAGTTGGTTCAACATGTACAGAAAGCATAAATTAACAATCCATAACTAGGCCTGCAATCTTGGGAGACCATGTCACGATCGTGACAAAAGCTTGTGCAATAGGCCACGATCGTGCACTATCTTTCTTTCCTTAATTTTGCACGAATTTCACATACTTTGAGACATCACTACCTGCTGAATTTTTCTAGAATCCATGTCCTTTAAAGCTACTTTATTTCATGCTAGTCTAGCTTCCATGTTGGTTACAGTACATTTCACAAAAATCTACTCATTTGTTTCATTGCCATTCACTTTATACCATCATATATGTAGTCCTAACTTCTCCAGATTTGAAAACACTTCAATAACACATATCTTTAGTATGAATTCATCATCAATTATACTTCAAATCTCAAATTAAATCATCTATACAACAACCTATAAACTACTATTGTCATGCATCCAAAAACATAACAGAAGGTACCCTTTTCATTCATCATTTTCCATCACAATTTCAACACCAATACCATGTTCAATCTATCCCTAATCAGTCATCATAATTTTTGCTAACACATGCCACAAAGATCAATATTTCACTTACTTATTTAGCTTAAATGCCACCCCAATATATCAAGCTTGCTTTGTCTTACATGCATGCAAGATCATCTAAGGAACAATGAGGGAGTAGGATGAGTTTCAGCAAAGACAAGAAGAAGATAGCTGAATATAGCTATCTTTCTGAAGAAATTAACAAAGTTTTTAAAGTGGTAATGGACGAAATTTATAGTAGAAACTTAGGATGTGAGGGATGTATGGATTCGACTATGAGAGGAAGGAGAGGGAAATAGTACAACAAAAACATTACAATAGAGCTGAATGTGTTGGTCACATAGTGTAAGTGTAAGATTAGTTAAAGGACACTTGTCAACTGTCTAAATAGCTACATGTCCATTCTTTGAACTGCCAAATGTCACTTAATTCTTCTGCCATTTGTCACTCAATTCTTTAAGCCATTTGTCACTCAAGTCTATTTCCATATGTCACTCATTTTATAGGCTTAGTCATCAATTGTCTTGCTATTTAAAATTTTTTCTAGTCTAAATGTACATTTTTATCCATCAGTCTTCCAATTGTAACAATTAACTCCAAATTACTAATTGTAATCCATCAATTCTTTTTATTGGTAAATCAAAATACAAGACATTAGAAATGTACAATCATATCCTAATCATTTTGAAACTTTCATGCCCGGGAACTTGTCAATTGAGTGCAATTTTTCTAAATCAAAATTCATGTGTGTATGCTCATATTATGCATGTGAATGAAATCATAAAATCATATCCTAAGTGCACCAAATTCATTCTAATATGATGTAATTCATGTGAGTAAGTAATCTAACACTCTAACTTTTAGTAGTTTTGGAAATCAACTATTAGAAATTTTCTATGAGATATTGGTTATAATGATTGCAATGCTAGAATGATTTCTTCTATCTCATTTGCAATAAATAAGTTAGAATTTTAAAAAGTGTTTTCTTCTAAACTCATGCAAATAATGACTTCTAACTCATCTTTACCTTCCATATAAAAAACTTTTTGAGAAAGTAATCAACGAAATAAATAGATAAAATAGAGTGAACATCATTAGGGTACCTCATTGCTTCAGAAATATTAAAGCAAACTTGTTCACCATCAAACTCTATAGTCAATGTCCCTACATCTATGTCAATCTTTGTCTTTGATGTCTTTAAGAACGGTCGACCCAGAAGAATTCGTGTGAAGTAGATAAAGGTTCTCCCTTCATATTCACTACATAAAAATTAGCTGAGAAAACTAATTAAAATGCCCAATTCGTGAAAGTGCACAGTTGGACACATGACTGTGCATCTCCCAGATGTTGCTGAATTGTTGTTCTTCTTGTGATTTCTTGTCTAATCTTCACCCCAGTCCATCACCTTCTTATTCCACAAGGAAAATTAAGTTTGAACATTAAGAAGTTGGCGTAAGGTATGTGCTTTTAACCCATTTTAGTTCTTGTGCTTCAAACTTGTTCCTAGTATCAAATATAAACTAAAATGAGTATCTTAAGCCTTTCACAACAATAATCACTATGTGTTAAGAAGTGAATGTATAAACAATTAAGCACAAATCAGTGTGGATTGAAAAGAAGAAGGAACCAAACAATCAAGAAACCAAGCTTATTTCGATTCCTAAAACACATTGATTATATGTAGTAAAGATTAAGCATTATTTTTAGAATTTATATCTTTTATCTTAATGAATTTAGCATTCTTGCTTCCAAAAATGTCTTAAAGATGTTGTTGTAGAATATGGAAAATTTAACTCCTAAAATTAGCCATTAAGATTTCTTAAATTGTTGAACCAAGTGAAAATGACAAGAAATATGAAATGCTTGATTGACTAGGATTAAGGTAAATACTAATTTTATCAAAAGTGCATGGTGTAGTTGTAGCTAGCATAGGCAACTACAGGTCGATCTCGAGAAGATGGTAAGTATTAGTAGTGACCATTTTTCTATTATCTAACCTAAGAATCAAATTTTTAGTTTTTAATTAAAAATTAAACCAAACAAATAAACTAAAGATGAAAACAATAATGAGCACAAGACAAATGGAATACGAAGAAAAATCCATATCAAATAATAATGTCTAAGTGATGAATCCCCTTAAGAATCATTAAATAATTAACCTTTTATTATGCAATTATATTATTGATTATTGAATCTTGAAAATTCCTATCTTATGTTAATATCTCTAGAATATTAATAACTAATCTATCACTTGATTAACAAAAGTCTTTCCAGTTAAAAACCCTAGAATTGCATTATCGATTTTTGAATTCTACTATTAGATTTAACCCTAATCTATAGGATTTGTCATCCTATCTCTAGGCTTCTATGCAACTCCTTCCAATTATGGTAGATTTATTTATAAAAGAGGATTCTCAATCTCAATCATATGAAATTAAATCATGCATTAATATTTCAAATATATTAGAACAAGAATAAAACACATGGAGGATAAGAACAAGAGAAATAGCTCCAATTATGGTATGTAGTATAGGCAGTGTCTAGAAGAGATATCCTAGCAATAACAAGCATTCTCTTTCTTCTATGGAGGGTAAGAACAAGACAAATAGATCCAATATGAAGATATATATGGGTCTATTATGAGCTCTCTAGGAATCTCGAGCTTTACATACTGCTCTATAGTTGTAGCTTTTAGATCACACTATTCTAGACGAGAACTTTGGATGGTTTCTTTTACTTTTGGACAATGTGTGGAAATGATAGATCTTATGCTTCTTGCTCAAGAATGGTCATGAGAATATAGATTATAATGACTAAGCAAAGGTAGTATTTGAAATACGACTTTCTTGAGGAAGATGAGTTATCTCTACAAGATATTCTATATGATTAAATAAGGTACGTATTACACTAGAAGGAAAATTGACAATGAGAAGGGTAGAAGAAAGATGAACAGGATCACTAGGTAGAGATTTTTCACTAAGCTATGAAAGACTATTTACCCACTCTCATCAAGAATAATGTTATCACAATCAATAGCAGTCAGGCTACTCTTGGTCAGAGGGCACACGAGGATACTGGATCTTCGTGCTTATGAGCAAATACCATTAGAAACTAGGGATAAACAAAGCAAGACTGTAGTGTAAATTCCAAATATGTTGGCCAAGACACAAGCCCTTTCTCTTTATGAGCATCAATTCTCTAGGTTTGCCTTTTAGGAATCTTACACTCCCAATCTTTTCCTGTTTAACAATAACCTCAAACAGGGTTTATGCTCTAATACTTTTAGATATACAAGATCCTCATGAAGAGACAAGTGTAAAGTATACTTATCTTTCTATACGACTATTAATGTTAATATCATAACTTAATAATATTATTAAAAATTATGTAATATCATTTATCAATAGTAAAAATCAACCAAATTGATTATTAAATATTTATACACAATATTTTTTAAATAAAATATAACAATTGATTATCTTAGTTAGAAGTACAAATACAAATATTGACTTAATTCATCATCATTATTATCATCATCATACCCCCGAAGTCCCGCAATGAAGCAAGGTCTGGGGGGGCCTGATAGTACGCAGCCTTACCCCTACATTGTAGAGAGGCTGTTTCCAGTAGATCCACATTCATATAATACGTGATAATATTGACTTAATTATTATATTAAAATAATTAATATTTATATTAATAAAATTTTATAATAAATTATGATATGCATAGTTGTTAATCATTCTACCTGTGTATGTTGACTTGTCCACGTGAACAAAACTTGGAGAGTACGTTTTTAGAGGTGGTAATTTTTCATATAACCAAACCAAGACAATATTAATGTTTTAAAAATTAAATAAAGTTAAATCAAATTAATTTTTAATTATCGATTATTATTATTAATATAATTTGATTGACTATAAATAATGAAATATAATCAATACTCCACGCAGGGACCAAAGACAAGAAGAACCAAAAAGAAGATGAGCTTCCTGGGTGGGAGATTAGCCGGTAAAGAAGGAGCTTACTTTTTCCAAGAATCCAAACACGCCGTTAACCGCCTTGCCAAAAAATCGGTCCCTTCCACTGGCTCAAAGGAATTCCCAACCGATAATGTCGTGGGCTTTCAAGCTGACGTGCTTCCGGAGGTCCTAAGACACTCTCTTCCTCCCAACATCTACGGAGAGCATTCTAAAGCATCATCAGCATCCTCCTTCTCCACAGCCTACAAATGGACTCTACGCTCCGCCTCCGATGCTGACAGCACTACTTCTTCTTTTGCGTCTTCCGATCTACTCAATCCTCTCCGAGCTTATGTTTCTCTGCCTCGGGTCACCTTCGGTCCCAAAAGGTCCACTTCCGATTTTGTTTTTGTTTGTTATCTTAATTCTTTTTGTTTGTTCTTTTTATTGCTTTTGCTAAAGGTTGAGATTGAGAGAATTTGGCAGATGGGAATTGCCTGGGGAAGAGCATTGGCTATGTGCGTCGACAGCCAATGAGCTGAGAAAGGACAAATATACCCCTGTCAATCCCGACAAACTTAAAGCTGCTTCTCAAGGCCTCGCTCAACGTATGCTCCTTTCTTTGATTCTTTCCACCTTGCTTCTATTTACCGAATTTTAGGTTCTAACCACATATCTTAAGCTTCCCATTCGCTTAAACTTGCTGCAGTTGGCAAGGCATTTATAATTGCTACTGTGATTGTATTTGGTGGCGCTACACTTGTTTTGAGTTGGGCTGCCTCTAAGCTGGAGCTTCGCAATGTAAGCGACTTGGGAGTTGCAATTTGACGCTTTATATATAATGCTTGCATACAATTTATAGGAAACATAAAAAAGTTTGATGCTGCATCTGTCGTACTAAGAATTTCTTCCAACATTTGCCTGCTGGAAAAGTACAACTGCCGTACTGTTTTTTTTGGGCACAAAAAGGGCATCTTGCTTCATCAAAGTGCAGCTTACCCTGTTTCTGCAGTTCTTCTCACTTAAATCCAGTCAACCACAGTGTTATATGATCAAAATTTATCCTTGCAGAGCGATGATATTCGAACAAAAGGAAAGGATCTTGTTCAGCCGAAGTTTGAGACAATCAGACAGCAGTTGGCGCCATTGAGAACATGGGTATGCTAAATGTTCTGACTTGCCTGGTTTGTTGCTAACTTGCTATAGATTTTCTGCTGTGCTTTTCCCTTTATTTATATGAACTTTGGACCTTCTGATTTCAGGCAGAGGACACATCATCGAAATGGCGACTTGACAAGGGTGACGACGTTAAAGAGAAACCTATAGTCAAGGAGCTTTCTAAAATTTTGGGTGCCAAAACTTCTAGCTGAGTCGATTAATTTCTGCATTCGTCGTCTCTGTGTCTATGTACAATATGTTTGCCGATTTTGCTTATGAGCATGAACAAATCTAAACAGAATACATAAATTAATAATAGATATGGAAGGCCATAATGAGCATCGGTTCATACGTCTGTTTTCTTTTAGTTGTTTAAATACCAAACTAAATTGGCCCCAATAAATTCTCAGGCGCAATCTAACTCTACATTTAGTTGAAAAAGTAGGTTTTTAATGTATAATGTAATAGAATGAAATGATTTATAATAGAATTGAATGTAAATAAAAGTAATATTAGAAAATTATTGTTTGAGAAATAAAAAGAGTTTATAAAATATTGTTTAGAAGATAGATGAAATAAAATGTAATATATTAATGATAATAATATATGACTATTTTACTCTTAATAAAATAAGCTGTATTGTTTTATTGTTTGTTATTAAAATTGAGGATATGATTAATATCATAAAAAATTATTGAAGACATATTAGATAATAATGCCTCAATAAAAGAAGCGACTCATCTTTACACAAAAGCATGGTATTTTCTAAATCCTCTCAACTTATTGAATAGCTGCGAAACTAATCATTTTAGAGCCTCTCCTAGCATTTATTTCGTCGGAACTCCTAATTTTTAAATACCACCTAAGGCTAAACTGCCAAAGAATTATGCTAGTGGAGTAAAGTAAGACGTGAGGCAATAGCTACCGTGGAGCGAGGCACCTGACCTCCCTGGATGAGTATAGTTTGTTCTAAATCCTCCATTGCAAAGTTAATCATTTTATGGCCTCTTCCAAAACCCATAAGACAACTAATGCTTCCTAATTTGTCTAAATATCAAAAGAGAACCAAGTCTAAAGTGACCAAGAGTTATGTAACTTCTCTAAAAGAGTCGAGCCTTTCCTTAATGGTTGACGAAAGCATTCCCTATCTTCTTTTTTTTTGTATTTATTTATATTATTTCAATTCATCTCTACCTATGAACTCGATGTAAAGCTAATAGTTTTAAGGTTTTTTTTCAACACCTATCTAGCTATAAATACCCACTACTTAGATGCCTAATTATTTTTCAAAAATAACTCAGGAATTATCTCTAGGGTGTTTAAGAATAACACGAGGCAATGAGGCAACTATGCGTAAAACGTTAGGCTATTTCTTACGAGTGAGGCAACTGACTTCCACACAGGAGCATAACCTCTTGATCTAACACCTCCTTACTTCTAAATTTAGAGTGTTTATGAGTTATTACAACTACTTTAAAGTCGTGAGATGACTATGCATAAGGCGTGAGGCAAATTATCTCTATAGTGAAGCACAACCAGTTCTAAATACTCTATACTCCTAGACCTGCAGAGAAGTTAATCATTCCATTACGTCTTCCAACATATATGTATAGGAAAATATCTAATGCATAGATATGTATACGTTATCTTTCATCTCATATACATCAATAATTAATTAAATCACTTACTTGAATTTATTTGTTATTCTACCGGTCAAAAGGCTTTTGGTAAGAAACTGTTTTCTTTCTCACAAAAATTATCTATTTGTAAATTAGCGTGATTCAAGAGATTACGATCATCCATTTCGAATGATCATTATCTATTAATAATAGATAATGTTAATAATTGTACTTTAACAGTTAATAATAATAAAAGGTCATACCTTTTAAACTCATCAAGTATGTCCATTTATTGTCATATCTCACTTACACTTTATGAGTTTAGTTCATAAGATTTTTGTATCACATTTGTCCAAGAACTCGTGCGACTAGGAGTACATTGTCATACCAAAATATGTGACTTCTTGACTTATGAATCTATCCTTAAGTGGATTCAGTATGTTATACCCTAGATCATTTATTGTATCAATCATCTTCTCATTCTCATTATGTAAACATCTTGTATTCGTATTGCTTTCTATATAGAAGATGGGGCCTTTTGAGTACATCTTTATGCAAACTTAGATTGAAATGATTTTCTCTATTTCTTAATCCTTTGAATCAAATTAACTTGCTTTTCTAGAATGTTTAGTATTTTGAATCATTTATGATTTTATAATGATATTCTAATATAGCAAATCAATAAAGCAAACACACAAAAGAGGGAGTAAATTGTGTGTAACTTGAAAAATCTTTTGCTAGTTACTATTACTTCGTGTAGACAATAAGGGGTTATTAAAATATAAAAGGAGTATGTCAAGTTTTAAAAAGAAAGGAGCTTATCAGACAAAAGGAGCCTATTAAAAAAAAAGGAGCCTCATGTAAACTGAAAATAACAGTGACTAAAATGTAAAAATTTAAAAGTTAAGGAAAAAGAAAGAATGACATAATCAATTTATATTGGTTCGACTTATAACGAAATCTATGTCCAGTCTCCAAGTATCCAACTTGAGTGTTTCATTAATAAATCTCCAAGTAGTGATTTGACAAGCCTCTCTAAGCTCATAAGTATATATTTTTCAAGATTCTTCAATCTTTCATACTAGTAGTATTAATCAAGGCTTTACAAGATTTTAGCTGATAAAAGTAAGGTTTACTCAATATGAGCATCAATAAATATTGATTTCTCTCTCAATAGAGTATTTTCACTTTCTAAAACTCAAAAGTAATAAGATATAAATTTTCGAGAACAAGAATTGATGCTACTAATGTGCTTCTAAAGTCCGTTGTATAATCGAATGTAGTAGCTCCCCCTTAAATAGAGATTTCTTTCAACTAGTCATTGTTTCAAATTGGTCATTGACTAATTACCTAACTTTGATTTAGTTTCAACATCCTTCTCATTATGTTTGACAAAATCTTCAAGTATATGGTTGTTCGAATAATTCTTTGACCATGTCTTCGAAGTCGACTACTGAATTGGTTGAATAGTATGATCCTTTGTAAGATAGGAGATTATCCATTTTATATATAGTGGAACTGTCTCTTACTCTCAAAAAGAATTTAGACTGATTCACGTAAAAATAGGAACATTTTTTCCTATATTTGAATATACAATCTCTTGAAAATCTTTATTAAATAATCCATTAAATTTGAATTTCAAAATCTAAAAAAAAACAATTGATTATTACCATCAAAATCATCAATTTAAAAGCCTTAAACTATCACAAACATTAATTCAATTTTTTGAAATTATAACTTGAGTAAAAAAAGGTACCTAAATTTGTTGTTCACATGTCCTCAAAGGATCCTCACATAATATAAGTTGAGAATATGACTTATATTATCCTTATTGGTCAAAAATGTGCACTTGTATGATTAATATGTTATAGTATTAACTTTCTTTTATTAGAATGTATATTTTTCCTTAAATATTGTATAGATGATATTTCAAATATAGCTAATGCCTAACTTGAGCTTACTTTTTTTTAAATTTTTAATCCACCCTTCAAAACTCACATTTGGCATATTAAGATAGATTGGGCGAAGATAACATTTCTTTAGGTTGGATCATTATAACCTTATATACTCTTTAATATACTTTATATCGACATCGATGTTTCAAGCATTGAGTTCTCATTTATTGCCTAGATAAATTGCTTAAAACTTGTCTCATCTCAATTCTCATACCTCAAAAATTGGCAATATGTTTAGTCTCAATCTTAAATTTTCTAAAATAATCTTGAAACAACTTCAAACTCCAATTGGTCTCGATCTTTCAAGTTCACCAAGTTCCAATCTATTCTTCTTCACTTTCTCGAAGTTCGAAAGTTACAAAGATAAGTTCTATATAGCTGCAAGCTACTTGTACATATCATAATGTGTATGCCATTGTTGTAGAGTAGTAGGATTGCAGGGTTACTTACATTTTCCTTCCTTGAAAGTATACTAAATGTGTCAGGTTCATGCCACAAGTGTTTGCCTTTTGCAGTCTATGATCCCACTGTGGAAGTAACTCAAGTATTACAAGGATTACTAGGACAAACTCAGGTCCACTCTAGGAGATAAGAAAGCAAACAAAGTTATAATGGAAGGTCTTCATACGATAAGCATAGGGAAAAATGATTTCATCACTAACTACCACGCTTTTCCACTTTGTTCTTCCCAGTACACCATCACCTAATACCAAGAATTTCTAACAACAATCGCTGAGAACTTTGTTAAGGAACTTTATGGTCTTGATGTTAAAAAACCAGGTCAGGATTCGATTTTGACTGCAGCGAAATAATTACAAAATTTTTCCAAATTGATTTCTTGAAAACTAACATCAATCTAATTCTATAAAATGATTAACACACAAATCATAATAAATCGTGAATCTAAATTCACACCTTATTTTGAAGCTTGATCATATTCTTGTAGTATCCCTTTAATTGTTTCCAAAATCGATTCGTCTCAATCATCGTAGCTGCATAAATGTCTGGTCTCTAACAGTATCTACAAAATAGGTTGAGAGAATATTGTAATACTTACAAAGAGGGTTCAGTAAGAAGGCTAGCTCTATTACATCTTCAGCCTATTTCTAATAGGTTTTAGACATTTAGTAATTAAATTAAAACTAGGTTTTAATTTCAATTAAAATTACAAATAGTTATAATTAAATATTAATTATGCCCAAATAAGATTCAAGATCTCATAATTATTCTTACTTATTAAATATCTCATATTTCATTATAAAGTTTCTCAAACTTTATAATTAAGTCCAACTTGATTAAAACAACTTTGCTCTCTTAAACCTATTCTTTGTGTGAGACTCATTAGATTTTCAAATATGTTGGCAACAATTATAATTATAATTATAATTCATAATTAAAATTAGGTAAATTAAAACTTATTTTATTTTTCTTTAATTCTCTAATTAAATAATTTATAATCACATATTAAAAGTGACGTCTAGTAACGCATCATGACCACCTAAATATTTAAGAATGTCAAAGTGATTTTGGCCAACTTTTTCGTGCATTGTTATAATTCAATCCTTTCATTATATAATGTTTTAATTAGACAGAGTATGAAATTAATGTCTACTCTTGTTGAGCCCAATTATATTAGTTCTTCACCATTAGCTATCGATTCAATTAATAAAATTTGTAAATTATTTACAAAGTGTTATTTCATCTTGGCCAAGGATTTCCCAAATTAATACTAATCTTGAACAACGGAACATTCTCCCTAATTACTTTAGGGTGATTAATTATATCTTTATTACTCAACTACTTCCATATAGTTCATGTTACATCCAATAACTATCGATTAAACAACCCATAATTAAATAAATCATAAGTAGGTTCAAAACATAACAATTTTTATTCAAGAATTTGAAGACCTTAAGTTAAAAGATTACTTATACAATCATCACAACGAGAATTCCACAGATATTAAAGTAATGTTCCAAATACATTTATCATATCAGGTCTGTTTAGTGAACTTGTTATCTAACAAGTACCTGCATGTTTTTTTAAGTATCTCCATACTTTATCCTATGAGATCGACTACTTCCTTTAAAAGGAAAAACATAACATGTGCTAGTCTTCTTGCATTCTATTAATTTCCAATATTAATAAAAAAAGTCTTTATAGCGAGAACTTGCTTAAATCTTACAACTTCCATCTTAATTATCATCATAAATGAGAAAATTTGCCTAAATACATATTTGGATCTTTAATGAGACAACAACTCCTTTTATATGCCTAATGGCTCTAATGTTCCACTGTACATTACTGTCTTGAACAATATAAGGAAATATATTAATTTCACTAAAGAACTTATTGATCCAATTAATCATTTCTACTAAATGAAAAATATATTATGAATTAATTAGTAACCATTGCTACATTGGAACCATTCCAATCTTGAATGATATTGCTCTAAGTAAATAAACCTTAATTAGGATTTACTTCTAAAGTTAATATCCTTATCTCCTCAAACTCAAATATCAACGCACACATAGAATAATGAATATCTTTAATACTTCACAAGTATCTGATATCTCAAATACCAAACATATTTAGTACATTATCTATATATTTAGACTTAGAATAGGTGAATAATTTTCAATCTTTCTCCACAGGCCTAATTCTCGAAATTAATCTCTTAACTTTTTCCTATCCCACAAGATTTGTTTATAGATAATTATATTTTCAAAAATTGAAAGTTATAATTGTTGTTTTCTATGAACAATGTATCTTCACATACTCCAATTATAGAGGACAACTATATACCTACTAACCTTTTTGTAGATATGATAAATTTACAATAATCTCTAAAACAAACTCTTTGAATTCATTATAAAAGTGAATCTTTTAATGTCTTGTAGCTTTTTAACTATACATCAAATGTATCATTAAAGGAACTAGTTCCAATTGGATGGACTGTCATAAGAATTGAACTTTTCAAATTTCATCTTACTCTTACTACTTATCTTGAGAACTATTCTCCTATAAGTTTACATTGAAACAAAAAATTTGTTCAATAAGTCTATAAGATTATATCCAACCTTTTGGATATCTCATAACCTTTTGTTATCCAAGCTAGTTATAAATTTAATAATGTATGCTTTAACTAAGCATCACATCCTTAAATCATTAACTTTAACTCTTTTAGAAATTTAGCATCTCATATCTAATATCTCAAATCTAATATGAAATCTTGTTAATTAAGTCAATTGGAACTAATGAAGGTAAGTCATTGTACTAGGCATAGCTATAGAAGAAATACAATTGTATCACATAATATCTCATATTGTATTTTCCTTCTTATAGAAATCCATATTGTTATAGAATTTTGTTGTAAAAGTATTCACTAGAGAATCTTATTTGCTATTGATAACCAAAATTTAAAACTCAATAAATCGATCTCATCAAAATGCTTCAGCATTCTCAATGCTTAAATTCTATTTAGAATTAAACAATTTGAACTTTTCAAAATTTTAAGTTAAAATTTCATTTAATATATATGACTATATCATATAAAGTCATTAGTAATTAAATGAAATATAAGTGTTATCTTTTTATGAATTGTTACTCTATCCAATACATCACATGTATAAATTTAACAACTTAATAGCATCATCATCCTTTCACCAAAAGATTGATATGGTTGTTCTTCAACTTGACAAATTTTACAAGTTTCATACAATTCATAATCAAAAGGATACATATATCCTTATATGTAACTTTATGATTCTCATTATGTTGATTTAACCAATATGACATAAAAGGATAGTCTTGGTTATCCAACTTTGTATTCTTGCCACCGATGTTAAGTATAAGTCCCATTTGATCCAACACATTCAAACTATTTGTATAAAATTGGATTAACTACTTTTACTTGGAAATCTATTTCTTATTATTACCTTAATAGTTATAATAATGTTAAATATAAATTTAGTATCAAATACTTATAAGCATGAACTAGAAATACATATGATTGTTATCATATCTTGTATATGCAAGAAAAGTCATGCAATCATTTTTTTTACAAATGATAACTATTGTTATTCTTATAATAAATGCCTTTAAATGTAGTGCACAATTATGCTTTTATTGGGCTAAATTAAGTGAAACAATTATATCAAGGTACTATAGCTTTCAACTCTACTATATGCAACCTCTTGCATCTTGCTATCATAGTGTTGACGTACATCTTAGATGTTGTCATCAAAGTTTATGAAATATTAGTCAACTCAAAATGTCAATACATTTTTTCTTCCATATGATTTTGAAATAACTCTAAAACTTTCTTCCATATGATCTTCACATATCTCTAAAACTTTGTCACCAAATCCTCAATAGGGATTATAACAAAATTGTATAATAAGCATATAATTTTCTTTTCTAACTTTGAGAACTCTTTTCAAACATAACCTATGTCTAAGAAATTGGGTTCACTAACTTATTATCAAATTTATTAAACAAGGTAAATTTTACCGAGAACAAAAATAAATGTAAGAAGTCAAGTAATCAATTATATACCATAGCTATCAAATGAGATTAGGACTTCAATCATGTATTTGGTTACTCCTAGTATTTTATTCAAAATAATAGCCCTCACTACTATTGAAAAAGATTACTCTAATCTCTCTAGTGGGCTAGGATCCCATTCAAATATAGTTAATCTTGAGTTTACTCAATAAACTAACTAAACTTAAACTAAGTAGATAACAACTTTATCAATCACATCTTATAAGACTCCTAGATATGTTAGGTGGCAAATCTTGCTAAAATATACTTATATGTTATGCCTAATCCTACCTTTAAATTAATGTGATAATGAGTTTGCTAATCTAAATTACACAAATTTAGTTAAGTAGACCCACTATTATAAGATTAAACATGTTCGGGTTAAAAGTGATCTTGAGTTTGCTTAACAAGCCAATTATAAACTAAACTTTGGTTTATTCTTATAATAATAAAAGGCAATAATCACATTCTCAACATATACTTAATATTTTAATAAGGGTTTAATTTCATTCGTCTCATCAAACATAAAATTGCATATAAAACATACAATTTAATATGGAATTATGGATTCAATATATATATCAAACATTTATATAAAGCATGCAACTTATGCACTCGTAATCAATTATATGCATAAAACATCAAACTTCATTTTATTCTAGTTATTGATCTTCATAATCTAAAATAATATTTCCAACTCTTTGGAAAAATTAATTATATTAAACCTATTGATTCATAAATATATTAAATTCTTATTCCAAATAGGTATTTAATTTTTTAAAATAATTTTCAAATCCGATTGGAAATTATTTTCAATTATCTTGACTCCCTTTTAATTGAAAACAATTTTCAATAAATTATTTTTCTTACTTATTATAATTAAAAAATCCTCTTTCAAAATTATATAAGTAACAAATTCTAATATAATTAGAAAACTGTTTTTAATCTAATTAAAATATAATATTTCTAACTCATTAAAAATTATTTTTCCTTAATTAGGAAAATATTTTCTAATATTTAAAGGAAACTACCTTCAAAATTAAATAAAATAAATATCCATGAAGTAGCAAGTTGAATCTTTGCTTTACCTTCCAAAAGAATTGTAGTTTCCTAAGGCTCAGATTATCCGTTCTCGTTCTTTTATTTTATATGGGAATATAATATCTCCGTTTGCCAAGTCGACGTCTGGTCCGCTCAGTAAGGACGTTGCTGAGAGGTTCAAGGAAAAATTTCCGTACATTGAAATTGGACAAGTATGCCATTTTTTCTATCCTTACCTTCAAACCCACTCTTTAGCTTGGTATACGAGTGAAGTGGGGGTATTTATGTTCTAGATCTAGTTGTTTTTGGGGTTAAGAGAAAGGAAGAAGCTTGGGTACCAGATGTTCTTCCTTTTCTGTGGGGTTTGTTTGTTTTTTGGGGGTTTTTTAAGATTTGTGCAAGTGGGTGGTTTGGATCTATACTTGAAAGTGCTGCCTCCAGTAAGGATAATTTATATTTGCGTGCAAAGTGTGTCGGTGGTTGAAGCAAATCTATTCGGCAACTAGCCTGATTGTTTTGGGACATTTTGGTAAGATCTCGATACATTTGTTGTCATCCTTTATACTTAATCCACCTTTTTTGAAGGAAACTATCAATATCCAGCCTCTTTCACCTGTTGATGGAAGCTCAGGTCAAAGCAATAACACTGAGGAGTTTCAAGAAAGGTATGGGTCATTTAGTTCTTTTTCTCTGTTAAATTTTTCGACTAGATGTAGGAGCGAATTTAGTTTTCATGCTATGCAAGCACGTCATAGTTGTCGCTGCGACCGCAACTACAGCTACAGAGGTTGCATTCACGGCGGGTCAAGCTGCTGCAGAGGTCGTGAGGTTGTTTAAGGGAGCCCTATAATCCAAACAAATTTGCCAGGACGCATCTTTCTTTTTAACCAGAATTATAGGACTGGAATAAGCACTTAAACTGGGCCATGTTATTCCTAACTGTAGCATCTTCTGAGTCTGTTTCTCAATCTCATCTTCATGATGATGAGGGTATCTATAAGGTCTTACACTGATTGGACCTTGTCCCTATTCTAAGACAATAGAGTGAAAATGAATCCTTTTGGGGGTAATCCTTAAATCTCTTGGAATACCTCTGGAAATCTGTTCAGAACTTGATTCAGCTCCTGCTGCTCTCTACTGCCCAGTTGCATCTGATGTCTTTCCTTACTTCCCTAAAAATCCACTGATGGAACAACATTCTATAAACTTGCCAGTAGACCATGTGATGGAGGTCCATCAAGCCAAGCATTAGAAGATGTTACTAGTATGGACTTCAATCCAATAAGTAGTGATGAAGAAGGCATGGTCGAAGAAGAAGAACTTGAAGAAGAGCCCAATCTGATTTTGAAGCTGCAAATCTTTTTTGAAGCCCTTTGGAGTTTGCCAGCCCTTAATTTATAAAGCCCAAAACTAACCATTTGAAGGAGTTATTTTGGAAAACAGAGGGAGTCTTTGTTGTACACTTTGACATAGTTTTGCAGTACAAAAAGTATCTCAAGCCCAGCCGAAGTGATGAGAAGAATAAGAGCCTTTAATTGCTCATTTACTTTCCTTTTATGCATTGATCTATTTTGCTTTAAGAGACCTTTTACTTTCAGCCTTTATGATAGTAGTTATGAAGGTTTTATTTCCTTATTTATGATATTTAATGGTAGTATTATGTGCTGATGAGAAACCAAATTTGTGGTTATCCATCAAGACCCTTGTTTACCTTACATTTTCTTATATATGCATTTGTAATATCTCTAACATGGACAATTATGCATCAAAAATTAAGAGAGAATTTGCTTTTGTAATTTATTATCTTTCCTTGGATTTTTTTAGTTTCCAAAAACTAATAGGGTTTTTTTTGTTTCCAAAAACACTCATCCTTTTCATTCATTTCCTTATTCAATTCCATTGCCACACCTTTCCAGACATAGCTGAACTAAATCTATCATAACTTCTAAAACATTGATCCAATTGAAAACTTCCTTCTTCAATATTGTATTTCACTTCTTGACTTCAATTTAGCCTCAAGAACCACCTAAAAATTTCCAACCATTTGCCCAGAAATGCACTTTGAAATCGTATAACTATTGAGCCTCCAATTTTACAACTTTCCTAATCCAGAACCTATCTATCAAGAAAATTCATACCTTTTTTTCTAGACATCAAATTGTCACGATTCCTTCACCAAATTTGTAGTCCACATCCTATTCTACAATTTTTCTTCAAGAATAACCTCCAAATTCCAAGCAATTTGTCCAGAATTTGCCGTACATTTTGCCTGTTCGTTTGTACTTGGGAAATTCCAATTTTTACAAAACTTCAACCATCATACCTAAACACCATAACTATCACTTCCAGCCACCTTAGACCACCACACTCCATCACCATGCAAAGGTATTGGACCTTTGTCACACAATTTCCCCTTTTTCTTTGTCGTCTGGCTATCAACCTTACTACATAATTCTACAGTTTGACTCGCATATTGGAATTGCATTGTCATGTCCTTTCAATCCACTATGACATTTCCCAAATTCTGCAACCAAACAACTCCCAAAATTACATCCATTCCTCCCAAATCCAGCATATATGCCTCTATCTTCAAGTCCAGCTCCCTTAGCCAAATAGGAACCCTTATACATCTACCTTTGGTCATCACCTTGTGTCCATCATCTGACCTGATTCCCAAAGTTTTGGTAAGCTTTGTAGTTAATCCCAAGCTAGTAGCCAATTCGGGGGAGATGAGATTGTGGCTAGCTCCACTATCCACCAATACCATAATGGGAACCCTGAATATTTGTCCTTCCAACCTCATGGTCTTGGTTTCAGACATCAAAGCATTATGCATTTCAAAAACCCCCATGATCCTACATTCTAACGTCATGTCATCTTCTTCTTCTTCCTCCACCTCCCCCGCTATTATTTCTCCTTCTTCATTTAACATCTCATTATTGTCCAAAACCAGTAGTTGGAGCTGTCTCTCGGCGCACTGGTGTAACATATGAAACCTCTCTCCACATCAAAAACAAAGCCCCTTAACTTTTTGGTCCATAAGTTCCTGATATGAGATATAATGCAACCCTCGATTCTTCTCAGTCGTTGTCCTCTTGTCCCCCTCTGCTCTCCTCACCTGTGCCGTCGGGGGTATTTGATTCAGTGCCTGGGTATAGGATCGGTACCCAAGAGTTTCTCGGGTTCAACTTGCTCCATATTCTCTAGCCATATGCGCTCAACCCGTGGAGTTGGAGTGACCTAGTTCTAGTCGATTTGGGTTAACCTAAAAATAGTTCTTAAAGTTGGTCTCTTGACATAAACTCCATGGACGTTGTCATGACACCTAGCTCTCCTCACCGCGCACTTCTTCTTCCACAGCCCTTGCTACTTTCATCAGTAGATACCTATTCACCAAATTGAAAGTGCGCACCCTTCTCCTAATGTTCAATCTCAACCCACTCATAAAATATCCCATAAACTACTCCTCTAGAAGTCGACCCACTTAAAACGAGATCAATTTAAAAGCTTTGATGTATTCATCTAAGATGTTGATTTGTCGTAGATCAGAAAGCTCTTTGTAAGGATTCTCAAACCTCCTTCCTCCATAACGATCTATTAATGCTTTCTTAAACGTCTCTCAACTCAAGTCTGTCTCCGTCTCCCTCAAAAGATTAAACCAGTGGATGGTTGAGCCCTCCATGCTTAAAAGGGCCAGTTTGATCCTTACTTCATCTGAAGTATTATGAACCTCGAAATACACTTCTGCCCTGGTGATCCATCCCACAGGATCAGGCCCATCAACCATGGGTAGCCCTACCTTACGTACCGACATTCTGTACTCATCCATATCAGCAGAGGATTCTCCTAATTGTCTGGACTGTTGAGGATGTTGATTAATCCTATCACCAGATGACGTTTGCTCATTCCTTACTTTATCACTCCCCTGTCCTTCCTTTGATCTCTTACCTATCATCTTACTCATCTTCAGTAATAATGCCCGTTGCATTTCCCCCATCACCAATCGTATGGACGATTGAATGTCTTCTATTCTAGCCTCCAAATTCGCCATACGAGATTCCAGTACATCTACTCTGTCGGACATCTTAGGTGGCATGAATGACAATCAAATTCTGCTCCTCCTGATGAATCCGACAGGTTGGATCAATGGTAGAAAGATCTAGCTTAGTATGCTAGAGGTGAGTATATTATTGAATATAACCAGTGTTTAATACTGCTATTACAAAGTTAGTCCGTAGACCACTTCCTATACCAGAGCTAGAAATGCTCCTTAGGGAGAATATGGATTGTCTCTGCCTAGAATGTCACTCCTTTCTTCTGCCTACTACCTTCCTCATTCCTTCCGACACAAAACCAGACCTCTCACCATTCTCTCACCATTATATTATGCCAGCTCATCTATTACTAACTGACTAAGTCCCCTCTCTACCGTCTTTCTTTCTCCTCGAGTACACTCTCCATATATCCTAGGTTTATTCCCCTATTTGTCCCCATTCCTATCAGTCCTACCAGTGCTCCACAGATTGAAGGTGGACTCAATCTCATGCTTATTAGAACCCTAAATAGCATCTTGATGATTAAAAGATTGTGGAGGCTATAAAAGGATAAATAGTCTTTATGGTCTAGATGAATTCATGATTATTATATTAAAAATACCAACATATGGAGCTACAATCCCCCATCTGGTATGTCCTAGATGATGAAAACAATATTAAAAACAAGAGAAAAAGTTAGATCACAGATTACCAATCTCACTGGTAATGGCAAGAGCACCAATTTCTGTCATGATAATTGGGTGTCGATATAGGGCCTCTCTAGAATCATATATCTGTACAAATGCTGAAAGCAGTGATCCATAACGATAGCTCAATTGCAAATGCTCTCACTGACAAGCTTTTGTTTAATGATTTTCCTATTGCAAGTAATATTAAGAGAGAAATTATGCAGACTCACTTCAATGAAGATGATGATAAGGTCATATGGAGATTATCAAGTTCTGGAGGCTTCACAAATCAATCATGCAAGAAGTTCTTAAGAGGCAACATCAAAAATATTGTTCCTTGGGCCAAAGTGGTGTGGCATAAACATCTCCATCCTAGCTTCCACAATTGCATGGATGGCTATCAATACCAAGCTTCCTACTATTGACAAGCTGTCCAAATCTTACAATGTCCTAACTGGTGCATATATTGTGTAAGCAAGCTAAAGAAATTTGCAACAACTCTTCTTTTAATGTGAATTCAGTAGGAAGATCTAAAGACAACTCCTTCAAAAATGTCGACTGTCCAATGCACCAAAGAGCTGAAGTGAAATAATTGAATGTTGTTCTAGCATTAAGCATCAAAGCGGCATTGTTAGATGGTGCTTTTGTAATGCATTGATATTCAGCGTAGCTGCAATTTGGGATGAGAGG
The DNA here is from genome assembly GCA_027568895.1 of Erythroxylum shatona. Taxonomy (NCBI): domain Eukaryota; kingdom Viridiplantae; phylum Streptophyta; class Magnoliopsida; order Malpighiales; family Erythroxylaceae; genus Erythroxylum; species Erythroxylum shatona. The sequence goes on along the minus strand of JAOSBK010000009.1, from coordinate 4,746,177 downwards.
AATAGAAGAGTCTTCCAAGATACAAATCAGGACCAAGAAACCTTTCACAGCAAGTTGATGCAGAGAATTAGACACCATACCATGTTAGTATCTTCAAGGATAGATTTGAGGATATGAACTACTTCAATAGCATATGGAACCTGTGATCTTCGTTACTGGTGTAAAGAGATGATCAATTCTTTGTAATTCTGCATAGTTTCTCAGCTTGGCAACTTCTTCCGGGATGTGTGCTCAATTAGATGAAACAACTTTGTTGAATCTTAAATGTCTCTTGACTTAATTCAATCTAATTCAATTTCTTAAAAAAAAAAAAGAGTGAAAGTTTTAAAGACCGGACTGCAAGTGCTACGTTGATTCAAAACTACTCATAAGAGAATGTAGTATTTGTTCGTAATAAAGGGCTTGTTTAGATCTTTAGGACTGTATAAAATGTTCGTTAAACATGCATTAGTAAAACACTTCACAAACGACACATAATGCGAGCACCCTAGTTAGAATGGATTGCGCAGGGTATATGGAGCTTATGTTGAACGTCGACCCTCGAAAGAAGAAATTGGTTATAAAAGGGAAGCTAAGTTAACGCGACGGATTTCCCTCTATTCGGTCTGCCTGGTTGTTTTGCAAGTTTATCGATTTGCATTAGATCTGGCTGTTTGTTTCGCAAGTAAATGTAGGCGGGTGCACCAACCGTCAATCATGCATTTTGGTGTACCCGTAAGTATTCATTCTCTGCATGATTTTCAGGACACAACTGTCGCTCTCCTTTGTATATTGTAGGCCAAATGACCAGCTGGCTAATAAGATATTTAACGTAAAGGAGTTTTGTGGCAGGAAATATTCTTACAAAACATTTCTTTTTGGTTGAACGAAGGCAAGGCTTTGTGGGAGTCCAGCGACGAACTCCAATTACCGAAGTCAATATATTAATGACATATTGTGATTTGTATTTTTATTTCAAATTTTCGTTCTGTTTTTAAAGTTAAATAAGAGTTAGGTTAATTGTTAATGTTAATTTAGTTATTTATAATAATTAAATATTGTTCAGTTTTAAACTAATTAAAAATAATTTTATTTTAATATCTTATATAATATTTATTAATAAATAGTTGTTATATTTTATTAAAGCAAATAATTAAATAAGAATTCATTTATAAATTAATATATATTTTAATTAAAGGGGACAAGCTAGGCATTGGTGGAGAAAATGAACTTGGGTATGCTCGTAAGCTGACGTCCACGAATAATAATAATAATAAATAAATAAAATATAAAAATAAAAATAAGTAATAAAATAAATAAAACTATAAATATTGAGTAAAAATAAAAAATAAAATAAATACATGAATAAATCAAACAAACATTAAAAAAGTAAGAAAACAGAAATACTACACATTAAACATTTAAGTTAAATATAAATTTTAATCTAAAAGCATCGAAAATAAGTTTAAAAAATAATATTTGTAGGGTTTGAAAGGCTGACATTAGGCAGCTGAAATTGCAAAGTTTGTTTCAAATTAAGCCGGGATGTCGGTTGCGGGAAACAAGGGATGGACCTATGAAACTGGTTCATCGGGCCAGTTCCCGTGGATTGAGGAGCAGAAGCTGGGACCCATCCGGTCTGAACTTCTTACACGTGGAGGTAAACACCGACAACATTTGCTTCTTTACCGCGAGTAGAACTGTTGAGCTCCAAGGGTCCGTATAGTTTTGTCGCGATGGAAAGTAACGAGGATTTAAATGGAAGTTTTAAGTAACACGTACTTTGTCGATAGTTAATGATAACGTGATAAACACAAGAATGTCCATGTAGTCTGTGGCCATCTGTTCTGACTGAGTGTTCTTTTACATCTTCGGCCTTTGATATCTCAACTAGATCTTTAACACGCTATCTAGTTTTTCTGACCTTATTCTTAGGTCACATTCCTGTCACTCAACTTTCTATATTTGAGTATGAGACTTAGACATGTGTAAGAATGATTAAAACGTTTCACTCACTTCACATTCTCAAATAAGCAAGGATAAAAAGGAGAGATAAGGTAAGAAAGTGATCCATTTTGATTTCCAATCTTCCTATTTTATCATTTTCTTTCAACTTTCATGGAACAGATGCTAGTTTAGACAGTGTTGATGTCGAAGCCACCTTCAACATTAATTTGTAGAAACTCAACGACTGATCAACCGGGTCTATAGCTACAAGAGATCAGTGAGGAAGCACAGGTTTGCGTCATATCAGTTGATCTAGCTTGTGAGAATTTGATCAATTTAAAGCTAAAATGAAGATTCATAGAGATCCTATGTTGGAAAGATTAGCAATAGTGGAAACTCTCAAGTAAAGTGAGCAAGACCAAAAACAAAGGATTAACATGGACTGTGTTCGTCAATTCATAAGAGTAAATTAAGGGGCATACAGATGTTCAAAAACTTCAAGGTCAACAAAAACGACCATCAACATCCAATGATAACAAGGGTAGCTTGGTTGGCAATCTAGCAAGGTAACTTGGGACAAGGATCAAGGTTCGATTTTTAGTAACGGGAACGCATGGGCCGCTCTGCTAGGTGGTCGACCAAGATCAAACTGTGGTTTAACCCCTTACAACTGATCGGGCCAGGGTGTGGGGCAACTGAGGTGGCTGATTCCACCTTTTGGGACAAGGTGTCTCTAGACTGATTAAGGTTGAGCTTTTGGAAGGTGAATAAGCATTTTTTCTCATCACAAAAGCATTTTTTAAGAAAAATGACTGCTTAATTGTCAAATAGAAAAGTATTTTTTTAATAGATATAGCTTTTTGGCAGCTAAAATAAAACTTTTTAAGAAACTTCAATTTGAAACTTCTAAAAAAAGTACCTTTTTAGGTAGATTTTTTAGATCAATTAATGAGCTTATTTTTTGTTCCTTTTGCTCTTATATTTTATACATAATTTCTACAATACCCACAAACTTATCTTCATATTTATTTTGGGATCTATATAATATTATTTGACTTTTTATATGTTTTAATATTTATTTTTATATTAGTTTTATTTATGTTATAATCCATATAAAAGATTTGATTAGATATATTTTCATTTATGTTTCATATGATTTAAAATTATATAATAATTAATATATTATGCTTTACAAATTGTTTAATATACTTTAAATAATATTTATATGCATAAATAATTTTTATTATAAAATAATATACAGTTAAAATTAATAAAAAGTACTTTTTATGTTTATGTTACCAAACAATTTACTATATAAAGCTCTTTTTTTAAAAAATTTTTTAATTGATAGCCAAATAGTTAACTGACTTTTTAAAAAAATTCTTCTAAAAAAAGCTCAACTAACAAAAGCTCAACTATCAAAAGCTCAACTGATATAAGCCTATCCAAACAAGCTAAGAGGCTAATAACTTCGTTGAGATTAGAGAATTGTACGGGTGAGACAAATTTGTTTGTCATAGGTTCATCGAAAGAGGGATTTAGAGACATAAATAATTCATTAGATTGAAAGCTGTACGTAATATTTTGGCATAACATGTGTTGGAAACTAGCCCAATAACACCCCACAACACAACTCTTACCAACTTAGATTAAACGCATTTTTGGTTTCTTAAGTTGGTATCTGTGATTGCACTGCAAAACTAACCTCGCTCATGTTATGCCTTGATACCTCTTAATTTCTTTGCATGCATGTTACATTGGAAAATTAGGACGGGATCAGATTCCAACTATGACATAATAATTACAAAACTTTTCGTATTTTAATTTTCTAAAAGCGAAGATTACTTTAATTTTATAAAATGATTAACACATAAATCATAATAAAACATGAATCTTGATTCATACCTTATTCCGAAGCTTGATCATATTCTTATCGTATCATTCGAATTGCTACCGAAATCGATTTACCTCAACTACTATAGCCGTATAAGTGTTCAACCTGTAATGGTATCTATAAAATTAGTTAAAAGAACTCTGTAACTCTTACAGAAAAGGTTAAGCAAGAAGTGATTGCTTTATTAGAGCTTCAACCTATTTAAAATAAGTTTAGGACATTTTAGTAATTTAATTAAACTTAAATTTTAATTTCAATTAAATTTTCATTAGAATTACAAATAATTCTAATTAAATAGAAATTATTCCCAAATAAGATACAATATCTTATGTTGATCCTTATTTACTAAATATCTCATATTTATTCATAAAGCTTCTCAAACATTACAATAAAGTCCAATTTGAATAAAATATCTTAGCTCTCTTCAACCCGTTCTTTATGTGAGATTCATTATGTTCCTAAATATGTTAACAATGAATATAAATTATAATTCTAATTCATAATTAGAATTAGATAAATTAATACTCCTTTTATTTTATCTTTAATTCTCCAATTAAATAATTTACAATTATAGATTAAGATTGACATCTAAAAACACATTATGACTAACCCACAAATTTAAGAATGTCAAAGTAGTTTCAAATAACCTTTTCATGCATGCTTTTTTGTATGACTCAACTCTTTCATCATACAGTATTCCAATTAGACATACAGCATGCAATTAATGCCTACTATGTTTTAATTATATATAGAGCATGAAATTAATGTCTACTTTGATTAGACGTAGAGTATGGAGTTAATGATTACATAATGAGAACTTCCACAGACATACAAGTAATGTTTCAAATGAAATTTTCATACTGACCCTGTTCTGTAAAATTGTTCTCTAAAAAGCACCAATGGACTTTATCATATATACCTAAACATGTATAAGATAAAGAATGCTTTTAAGTTATTTTGTCACTAAACAATAACCGATCGGTTGGTTGTAGGGAATAAATTAACAATCTCCCACTAGTACTAAGCCAATCAATTAAGTATCTTATACCATATCTCCATATGACAATCATGATATTACTAGGACAATGGCTTAATGCGAGAATTCTATAAAATTCTTTATAGTGAGCACCTGCTTAAATCTTACAACTTTCACCTTATTATTGTCATAATTAAGAAAAATCGCCTAAATAAATCCTTGGATATTTGATGGGATCTTTTGCTTCTTTTACACACCCAAAGGTTTTTATGTTCTACAATACATTACTGTTTTGAACAATACAAGAAACTATATCTGTTAGTAGTGTGCCTTAGGCCAATGGATATTTATGATTCATATATTAACATTATGACTTGTTAATAATATATTATGAGGTATTCCTTTCATATATGCATGTATTTCGTTTATGTAATGT
>JAOSBK010000009.1:4708658-4720157 GCA_027568895.1 Erythroxylum shatona | reverse complement strand
ACCATCGATGATGGTTACCTCATTGAGTTTGCAAAACTCACCAAAATTGCAACGTTGTCTTTTCAGGACCGAGAGACGACTCTAGCTACTGAGAGGCTATACCAACCGTGTAGATTGTGATTGGTAAGAGAAGTCATGGCTCAAAGGTTAGTCAGCTGGGATTTTTGGTCAGATTAGCTAGATTGTGTATATTTTTCCTCTTTCATATAGTACTTTGGTATTAGGTTTTGTTGATGTATGTATAGAAAATGTTGAAAGACACAATGTAGAATTTCGATTTTGTGAAGTGACATGAGAAAAAAATTGGTTTCAAAATATTGTGATTTTTCTATTGATGCTTTATAAGTAAATATTGATATGATGCCATATGAAGTGATTGTAATATTTAAACATAGCTCACCCTTATCATAGGTTATGTACCGGAATGACCTCCGGATGTCCCGATGTGTACCTTGCAGTAAGGGGAGGGTACATAGAGAGTGTAATCCTATGTACCATGGGAAGATAACCTCTCATGGATTGCTCTATGCTAAACTTCTTTAACATCTTGTCTATGTATGTAGACTGAGAAAGACCAAGAATCTTAGATATATCTCTATACATCCTTATCACCAAAATATAAGCTGCTTCTCTGAGGTCTTTCATAGAGAAGTTTATAGCTGACCAAATTTTGACTAATTGCGAAGCAAAGACATCATTTCCTATTAGCAATATGTCATCTACATACAATACAAGGAACATGATTACACTCCCACTAACCTTTTTATACACACATAACTCATCTAGATTTTGTGAGAAACCAAACTCTTTGATTGTTTCATCAAATCAGATATTCCAACTCCTAGATGCTTGCTTCAATCCATAAATAGATTTCTAAAGCTTACATACCTTTTCTCCATTCATGGTTATAAAACCATCAAGTTGTGTCATATACACATCCTCAGTTAGGTTTCCATTAAGAAAATCCATCTTCACATCCATTTACCATATCTCATAATCATATTAAGCGACAATGGCTAGGAGTATCCTAATGGATTTAACCATAGCTACTAGGCTAAATGTTTCATCATAGTCAACACCTTGCCTTTGATGATAACCTTTAGCTACAAGCCTAGCTTTATAAGTAACTACATTACCCTTCATATTAGTTTTCTTCTTGAAAATCCATTTGCACCCTATAGGTTTTATCTCTTCGGGTGGGCCAATCAAATTCTATACTTGGTTTTCATACATGGAATCCATTTCGAATTTCATAGCTTGAAACCATTTGTTAGATTCTAAACTCTTTAAAACCTCTTCATAGGTAGTAGGTTCATCATCGTCTATGAGCAATACGTCGTTAAGTTCTCTTATGAGAAATCTATATATTTCAGGAACATTATGTATCCTACCTGACCTACAAACTTCCACAAGTTCAATTTTGCTCCCACTTTCTTCTTTTAAAAGAAACTCTTTTTCTAAAAAGACAGCATGTTTTGAAACAATCACCATTTGTTTCGAAACATAGTAGAACTAATATCCTATAGTTTCATTAGGATATCCTACAAAAAAGCACTTATCAAATTTAACTTCAAGCTTATGTGATTGAATCCACTTCACATAAGCAGGACAAACCCAAACTTTCATATAATAAATATATGGTTTCTTGATAGTCCTTGTCTCATATGGAGTAACATTAACTGACTTGGATAGGACTCTGCTTAATATATAAATAGAAGTTTCGAGTGCATATCCACAAAAGGATTTTGGTAACTTTGCTAAACCCACTATAGACCTCACCATGTCTAACAATGTTTGGTTTCTCCTCTAAGTCATACCATTATGTTATGGCACGTAAGGTGGAGTCCACTAGGACAATATTCCATTATCCATAAGATAATCCAAAAACTCTTGGCTTAAGTATTCACCACCTTGATCCGATCAAGGTGATTTAATACTTCTCCCAAGTTATTTCTCAACTTCATTTCTAGATTATGTGAACCTTTCAAAGGCTTCAGACTTGTATCTCATAAGATACACATACCTATATCGAGAATGATCATCGACAAAGGTAATGAATTATATGAAACCACCTTTGGCATGTATGGACATCGGACCACATACATCAGTATGTATTATGTCCAAAAGTCCACTAGCTCGTTCACCCTTTGCCTTAAAGGGTAACTTAGTCACCTTGCCAAATAAGTAAGATTTGCATGTGTCATATGATTTATAATCAAATTACCCTAAACTACCACACTTGTGTAGTTTAGTTATGCATCTCTCACTTATATGGCTAAGGCAATAATGCCGTAAGTAAGACAATTTCACATTATCTTGTTTTATTCTTTTGTTAATATTAATATTTAAAACTGGATTAGAAATATCCAATATGTATATACAATTGCATAATGTACCCAAAGCATATAACATTCCATTCAAATAAATTGAACAACCATTGTTACTAAAATTTAAATGGAATCTAGCTTTATTAAGACTAGAAATAGACATTACATTTTTAGTCAAAGCAGGTACATAAAAACAATTGTCCAATTCTAGTACAAGCCCACTAAGGAGCGTTAATATATATGTGCCTATAACTAATGTAGCAACTCTTGCTCCGTTACCCACTCACAGGTCTGACTCTCCCTTATTAAGTTGTCTACTATTCCTAAGGCCCTTCATATCAGTACAAATGTGTGAGTCACAACCAGTATCTAATACCCATATGTTGTTATAAAAAATAATATGAATATCAATAACATAAACACCTGAAGTAGATGGGGCATCAAATACCTTCTTTTACTTTAAGGACTTCAGATAAGCCTTGTAGTTTCTCTTCTACTAGCCATCCATGCCACAATGGAAGCAGATTCCCTTTAAAGCAGTCTTCTTTGCTTTCTTGACACCTCCTTTAGGCCTTGCGGACTTCTTCTTCTTTTGGCTCTTTTTCTTCGAACCAGAAGAGTACACCAACATCACAACGTTGTCCTTACGAACAGATGGCTCAACTGCCTTGAGCATATTGACCAACTTGGGAATTGTGCTAGATATATTGTTCATTTGATTGTTAAGCACAAATTATGAGTAACTATTGGTTAAACCCATTAGAATTTTGTCAATACTTAATTCATGATCCAAAAGAAAACCCAAGGAGGCCAACTGCTCGATGTAGCCATTGATCTTCCATACATACTGCACTTGAGACGTCCCCTCGACCATTTTGGAGCGGAAAAGCAATCGCGAAGTATTGAACCTTTTGGACCTTGCTTGCTCATCAAAGAGCTCCCTAAGATGATAGAGTATGGTATAAGTATCTATAGCCTTGTGCTACTTTTGCAACTCCGATGACATAGTGGCTAGTATAATACAACTAGTCATCTCGCTATCATCGAGATGCTTCCAATATAACCTCTGATCATCTTCAGAAGCATCAGTAGTAGGGGGACCAAGAAGTTGTTCTTCTAAGAAATAACTAAGCTTCTCAGATTTGAGAACTACTCTCAAATTCCTAAGCAGGAAGTTTGGTCTAGTTAACTTGTTAGCTTCCATCAATGATCTTATATTCATACTAGTACTCATGGTGTTGACTCAAGCAATAGAAACCTATCTTTAAATAGAGAAAAATTAGAATGTACTTAAATGCATGCTTATAAGGACTTTAATAACATGCATTATGGCTCCCACCATTTTCACAAATTCATAACCCTCAATATAAATTAAAGAGAACTCATAGAGAATTTCTCCTAGTGGGTCGATATCCAACATCCCTAAGAATGACCTTGGGTCTGCCCAATAAGCCACCTTAGTTCAATCGGTAGGTATTGATCATACCAATTACATCTCCAATGTAACTATCAAATATAGTGCTATCAACTGTTGATATGTGCACACTCATTAGGCTATCAACTCTTGGCATGTTTACATCTAATGTATACTACCCAACTTTACCTCTATCTACATTGATCTTGGGTTTGCCCAACAAACCAACGCTTCTAGTCAAAACTGACCTATTAATATGAAAATCTTATTTCTATGGTTTGAACATATCCATGTAGAGCAGGCTTGGGTTTTCCCAATAACCCTAAATTTAAAAGGACTCTAGTTCTCCCCACATTAAAGGAAGGCAATTGTTTTAATATTTTAAGTGAGGGGTTTGACTGAGGTCTCATCTAACTTAGATGGTCTTATACATATAACTCATAAATATATATACATATACATATATATATACATAGACACAGACATACACATATACATATACATACACATATACATATACATATACATATACATATACATATACATATACATATACATATACATATACATATAGTTACTATAACTACATGGCATAATAAGGACTACCCAATCAAATTGGGCCTAAGGCTATAACCATCCATCATGCAAGCCCACACATTGTGTACAAGATTTTGATTACAACTGTAAAAATATTGATATACAAAATAACAAATATAGAGGTTAGTTTAATCACTAGCCTCATTTTCATCTTCACTTCTTATGTAATCCAAGTCACGTTATTCTTTAAGGTGCTTTTAACACTTGACCAAATTTTTTTAAGTGTCTTGTTTTCCTCTCCAAGAAATTGAACATAAGTTGCTCTTGATAAGGAAGAAACTGTTAGTTTAAGGCCAAATCCAAAAGTTTTGATATATTTGGATTGTGTATGTAGCACCACGTTGTAAATGTCTTCTACATTTGCCTCATTTTCCTCAAACATTAATATTTGCAACAAGTCTTAAATCTTATTCTAAAATTTAAAAAACAAAACCAATAACCAATGCAAATATTATTAGTTAGTACTATAGAAAAGTAAACTTAAAATTTAAACAAAATTTTATACTTGTAAAGTTATTTTATGCTTCATCAGACATCCACCTATAACTGTCCTTATAGTGAGTGAGTTTGTACAGTATGATCCTATCACACTCTTATACATATAGTTCCTTCTCACCCTATTTTATGAAAAAAAAAAACATACAATGCACAGTAAATAATATAGTGTTTATTGATATAATTATATGTTGCAAACCAATATCTTACATATTCATTTCGAACAACAACAAATGATTTGGAGCTTTGGTTGTGAGGAGTTTTCATTTATCCTTTGTTCACCTTGGCCTTCTCACATTTTTCCTAAATAAAGAAAAAATATTCATTAAATCATTTAATAAGATTAATGGAAGCAAATGTGAAGGGAAAACAAACTTGAACGTTTTAGAAGCCCAATAATCACACATTTTGTTCTAATTTTCTAGAGACATCCATTCTAGAACATATCTCCTTAACTCAATCATCAATAATAAGTACTAAAAAACTAAAACATAAACAATCTGTATTAACATAACTCAATCACCAAAATTCTGTATTAACATAACTCAATTATCAATAATCTGCATTAACATAACTCAAACATCAACAATATGCATACATTAATGTTACTATATTTGTTAATAAGTCTGAACATATAACTATTAATAGAAATGATACTATTGCATTATTTTTCAAAGCATCAAAAGGCTATAAATCGAATACTGTTGAGCAAGTTTTAATTCCATTAATCCCTCAAGGTTCCGCAAGTGCATAGGTTGTAAGTGTAGTAGTTGAGGTGTCGATCCTACTAGGAATTAGTAAACTGAATGAATCCTAACTTAGTCTAAGGTCCAAAAATTGTAATTAAAATGAAATAAAAACTAAAACAGAAATTTAAGTGCTTGAATATGGATTGATTGAAATTGAAATTGAAATTCTAAATTAATGCAAGGAAATTAAAATTGTGCACAACTAATTGACAAATTGAAAATCACATAAGGAAGATTAAGTAATTATGAGAAAAGGGGATTTATCCTATCATCAAATGCTAACTTGATTAATTTTGAGTTAATAGGTATTGGTCCTAGAATTCTGAAGGGTAGATTATTCTATCTCTAGTTCTAATCATCAGACCTTAAATGATATACCCTAATTGAATGAATTACTGAAATTGCAATCTCTCAAATTAAAAAATAGCCCACATTACAATTAGATCTCAAGCACTCTAATAGACAAGCAGGTCCTCACATGAGATCTTTGTTTATATAAATTATCAATTTGATTGTTTGTGTGATCTATTAGATTGTTAACTCTCATTACCCAACCTAATAATTTTGTTATCGGTTCACTCTCTCAATTTGTTACCAAAGTATGCAAATACGACAAACAATCACAATACTCAATACATTAACATCAAAAGCAATCAAATTAACATTGATTCAAGAACAAATCCCAAAAAGAGTTTAGAATGTCCTTAAACACAAATTCATCATCCTCATATCCATCTTATACATCAAATGAAAGAAATAACAAAATGAATTGAGAAAGTTAGCATGGAATGGAAAGGGACTGGCAACAGCAACAAAAACTTCTTATTTTCTCCTCTTCTCTCCTTTTCCTTTGTTCTTTCCAAAAGTGGCAAATGGAGGTTCTTGATCAAGTCATTTTCTTTTCCTTTTATAGTTTTTTTTGTCTTTTAGGGTAAAAACTAGGTTTTACCTAAGCCAAAAAGTCCAAAACAACTCTCTAAAATTAAAAATGAAAGTAGACCCCTGCATCTGTATCGGGTCTGTCATGATCGTGGCAGGATCGTCACACTTGAAATTGAGCTTCTATCACGATTGTTACCTAGTGTTGTTTGGCTTCTATCACAATCGTAACCCTGTGTCTTCCTTCAAGCTTTCTCCAAACTTCTTCGACCTTCTTTACCTAATCTCAAAAACTAAAAAACAAATCAAACACCTCAAACGCACAAAATTAAAGGTTGATAACATGCTCTAAACCAAATAACATTTGAAAACACAAGCACATAGTCACACTAATACAATTCTAAACCTAAACATGCACAAATCATCTAATTAACAATTAAAAAATACTAAATCAGCCATTGAAACATAACATAACCTATAACTAGCAGATACTAGTAAGGCTATAAACAAATATATAAGTAAGAAAAAAATAAAAGACTCTCTAATTGGAAGAGAGTAAATAGATAAAAAAAAAAGTCAGATAACAATAACAAAAAGATAATTAAAAAATTATTATTTATTATTCAATATAACTAACAATTTTAATATTCTTAACATGAGTGGCAACATGAAAAAAAGATGAGAGCTTGGTAAAGAGCTAATTGTCCTATTATAAAGCATATCAATGGAAAAAGTGAATTGAAAAATATTTGTATTAAAAGTTAAGATTCTTCACATACTAAGGGTCGTAATTTATTTTTTATATTATCATTTTAATATCTTCATATTTTTGGAGAAAATACTCTATAAACATATTGATTTCAAGATCGTGCTAAAGAAGTTATGAAGAGTCATGACTCTATCTTCATAACAAGGCCCAATATATTTTCTTTAAGTATTTTAACTTATGATTATAATATGCATAATATGCATTCAATTTAAGTCCAATAACTTACTACTAATTTGTCAGAAACAATTCAAACAAAAATCAAAAAACCATCCAACAACACTTTCATCGAACATGTTATAGGCAGTACTCAAACAAGCTTCCTAATCCATATTTAGCTTTAATCAACCCATTCTAGATGCATTACCCATCTCACCATCTTCATTATTATCACAATACACATTCACCATCATCCAAACCATAATACACGCAGAGAGAACACAAAACCCAGTAGAAAATAACACCCAAATACAACAATGTCACCACTACCAAAAAAACTAGAGTACAAAAGCTAGACCACTTACCTCAACTAAAAATTAAATGGAGATGATGACGAAGATGAAGAAATGAAGATGATGACAACAATAGAAGAAGAAAATGTAGAGGAAGAAATGAAGAAGATGACACAGGGAGGTTTCATTCTTTTCGTTTAAAATGAACTAAAAATGATGTCGTTTGTTGTTGAACAAATGACGTCATTTTCATGTTATTTTTTAAAATGCTGCAACATTTTATGATGATTTTAGAAACCATCGTCAAATGTTAAACAATTAGCGATGATTTTTTATAATTGCCACCAATGTAGATTGCATCTTTGGTGATGAATTAATAAAAATGTCACCAAATTGTTGTCCTTTGCTGATGTTTTCTTAAAGGAGTCACTAAAGGAAGTATTTGGTAATTATTTATATTCTGTTCATATATATATATTATATTTTGTAAATGTTTTGTAATATATGATTTCTATTAAATAGTATAGAATTTATATATAATAAATGGAGTTTTATGACACCACATAAAATTATAAAATCATATATTTGAAAAGAGATTAATAAATAAGTATAAATTTTTATAATATAAATTAATTTTGTGTTTTCAGTTTTTAAAATTTTTGAAATGACATTGTTGTTAACTAAATTTATTTTTAGACTTATAGTCATTGTCAATAATATTAAATTTAAATTTTAAGAATATGATATGAATATTTAATATTAATTTGCATTTTTTACTATATTGTAATTATTTTTAATTATATTGCAATAAATATAACAATATTTAGTAATTAATATAATGTTACATAAATCTATAGATAATAATTGTAATTATTATAATGATTTATGAATATATAGATAATAGATAAATTTTCTCATATCTTACATATTTAATATATTAGTCTATTTAATCATAATTCTCTATTCATTATATATAAATTCAGTACTGTTAGATAAATTATATATATTATATATAATTTCATCACTAAAAGTCAAGTTAACTAGTAATGCGCTAGCATTTGGTGACGGTTTTCTGAATCGTTGCAAAATGATATATTTCTTTAGAATGAATCGAAGACAACATATATAATTTCATCATCAAAAGTTCAAGCCAAATAGTAATGAGCCACCATTTGGTGACAACTTTTTGAATCATCGCCAAATGGTAATTTCTTCCAAATTAATCAAAACGGTCACTTTATTTAATGACAAACGACATCATTTTTCATTACTTATTAATGCCAAAACAAAGCTCTCTTTGTTTTCGTGTTAGCCATCGTATTTTTAAAGAAGCATTGTCTCCTATGTTGGTACTATTCTTCTTTTTTGTTTTGAAGAACCCTTCTTGTTGTGTTTTGATTTTCTACTACATTTTGGAGTTTATGTGGGTTTTGTGTTTTTTTAATCATGTATGAGTTTTTGTTTGTGTTTGTGTTTGGATGATGGTAAATTGTGTTTATGTATTGGTTGTTGACATTTTTTTTCTACCTTCCATGGTTGTTTGAGGAAAACCTCCTAACTATTTCATGAAACGTTTGTTAGAGTATTTAACTTAAGACCATGTTCATTGATACTTTTAAGGCACAGTAGAGCTTGCTTGAGGAACTCTGCGTATGAACTTCTCAATTAATGGATCATCACCATCATTCATATTTTTACAATGAGAACCATAAGCTAAATTTATTACTATTATCCTATAATAGTAATAAATTACATATTTTTGGTGAGATTATTGAAGTAAACATATCGTCAATTTCAATTGAAGAAGCTAACCTTAATTTAAAAAGAAACAAAGGTAAGGGTAGGGGGAGCTAACAATATGAAATATAATTTTTGATTATTTTTAGTAAAAATTTCAAAAATATGTTATTTATAAATCTAAAGAAGTATAATATTCAATATGTTATAAACTTAACTTCAGCTAGTTATATTGACTTATTAAAAGCAAGTGGCAAATATATAATGTGCTTCTGCAGGGGACGTTTGTGTACTTTATTATGTTTTGAATTCCATGACAGTAGCTCTCTCCATAACTGAGGAGGGGCTCAGGGGATGCAACTATTTTTGTCATAATAGTGACTTTAAAGGAAAGCACACTAATTATGCATCCCTTAAACATAATACATACACACTTAACATTCTCAACCATATCATATAGAATAGTCTCAGTTAATAGATCATAAAATTAACATTGCTAGAATGTTGGAACATTTAAATAAGAAGTCTTCTATTGACTTTTTAAAATAAAACTGTTTACATAAATTCATCGGGAAATGTCAATGTGGCAACTAGTTTTTTATGGCAAAAATGAGCTCTAAGGGGAGGAATGCAGCAAAATTCTCCTTGATGAAGAATGTATCGATGCACAACAAATCTCCTCATCAAAGTCTAATCACACCCTTGCCTTTAATGGTTTTTAGTATTATCCAAATTAGCTCTTTTTCTTTATTATCTGTATCTCATTTTCTGATAGGAAGCTAATAGATGAACGTTAGATTGTATAATCTATGTGTTGTATAAAGCATCCTTAAATCTTCAAGAGAATATAGATAAAAATGGAGGCATTCGCAATATCCTAATGGTCTGTACCGGATTAGAGAAATCAATTGTTTTGGAATAATCATCGATTAAATAAACTATATCTATTCAGTTATGTATGCATGTGTTTGAATTTGGGTTCCTTATACTATTTGACTTAACTATTTAAGTTTTATACCACTTATTTCTATTTAAGTTCTATACTATTTGTTTCATAAGTAAAATGTATCATACGTGCATAATCTAATTTAGTGATCCATACTGCATCTAGAGAATCATTCACTATATCTTCTGCTAGTTTAGTTAAAGTCAAGAAGTTGTTGATAGAGTGTTAAACCCCGTTTCTGGAGCCCAACATCCAGATTCATAAACTGTGAGCGCATTACCCTGTCCTTATTAGCCATCATCCCATAAAAATGGTGTGCCCACACCAGTCAATCACCAAAATTACTATTTGACTTCTTTAAAACAATTGTAGCTCTAAATATCTAGTTTAAATTGAAGCAAGAACCATCTCAATCAGAACTTTATAGATGAAGATATGCTTAAGAAGTCAAAGTATGTTAATACCCCAGTCATGCTCTCTCAACCGACCCCTCACTATCTTTCCATCAATCATTTTCAGATCAAAACCACAAGTTATCAATTTTTATAGAGAGATAGAAAAATGTGTTAGGAATCTATTGGCTTAAGAATCACTTCATTTAGAGGTCGGAGGATGAGGTTATGTCCAAAAGAATCAAACATGATTTTGTCCTCAATCATACTAAACTTGTTTCAGGACAATTGACATAACTTTCACTAGAGATATTGGATTAAAGTCATTCTTGACGGTTTGAAAAAGTACTTCTAGATCTACAACTTTTGAGAAGACGCATAAGCAAGATTTTGTCATTTAGAGGGTCCAAAATGCAAATTTCCGAAAGTGTACAGTGTATGTCCGTTAAATGGACACACACGTCCGCCTAACGGACATACACAAGGTTGGGGGCCTTTCTAGACCTGAGAAGGTCTATTTAACGGACTTAATGTCTATTAAACAGACATGGATGAGGTTGGGGATCCTCGTAGACTCAAGAAGGTTCGTTTAATGGACCTAAAGTCCGTCTAACGGACATAGGTGATACAAAATTTCCTCCAAAGCCTCTCCAATGGTTCCTGCATCTATTCTAACATCACTTTCACTCATAATCTTCTCAAATTCACCTCTTCTAGTGCAATATCACTTCCTAACAATTCAAAC
>JAOSBK010000009.1:4695383-4708558 GCA_027568895.1 Erythroxylum shatona | reverse complement strand
AAATGAATTGAGGTCGAGGGATTGTTGAAATCCCATTTGGAAGTGGTTTTGCTTTGATTGATGAAAAAAAATTATACTGATTTGGTTTTGAATTAGACTCAATTATCTAAGCGGATTGAGGTAGATCGGATCGTCTTTGTAGTTTTTCAACGCGTTTGTTTTTTTTTGTAAAATATGCGTTTTCTGATGTCGGAGTTAAGAGTTTTGTTCTTAAGCGCTTTTGTTTTCTTTATTTCCGAGCCTTTCGATTTCTTTGGCTCCTTAAGCTTTCGATTCCTTTGGTTTCCGCATGCGTTTTGATTTGACCTTAAGCTTTAGTTTGTTCTTCGCTTTTTGACTTTAAGTTCGCCCACATTTTATGATTTCAAGATCTGTTTTTCAAAAAATTATGTCCGCACGCTTTTTGATTCCGAAAGGTTGGGCTCTGGAAACGGGTTCCAACAATTCCCAAGTAATGCATTAAGATTGTTCCATCACAAAATTGGCAAGATCTTTTTCTAGAGAAGCAATTTTTTCTTTTAACTGTTTTACCTTAACATAATCATTTTCAAGCAATGCATTCTCTACTGAATTACCTTTTGCTCTAAGAATTCCTTTTCAAAGACTTTTTTCTTGTTGTCATTTTCAAGAAACATAATTCTATACAACAAGTTCTTATTCTCAAATTGTAGTGATTTAATCTTATTCATCAAGGATGCATCATTATTTTTGGACTTCTCAACCTTTTTGAAATATTGAATTGTTAATTTTTATACTGATCATATAGTTCATGATATGCATATCCTAATTCATCAATTTCAATATCGAAGTTAGAATAATATACCTCATCGTCTCTTAATTCGACCATAAAGTAAACATTATTGACTTTTTAAGTTTTTTTTTCTTTAAAATTTTCAAAGTCCTCATCTGACCAAGCTGCATTCATAGCTTACTTTTTGATTTTTCTATTTTTTGATTTGTCCTTTTGAAGAAGAGAGCATTCTTGTCTTGTGTGTCTAGGTTTCTTACAGTGGTAGCATATGATTTGATTATTTTGTATATTGCTATTACTACTACTCCTTTTTTATAGGAACTTGTTGTTTCCAGTTTTCTTATTTCCTTCTCTTTTCTTCATGAGCTTCTTTTTGTAGAAGTAGACATATTTTTTGACCATGAAATTGAATTTTTCATCTCCATCTGTTTACAATTCAGTGTTACTTTCATCTCCGTTTGATTCATCAGTTTCTTTTAATGTCATTCCTCTTTTGTATGAGGATCCTTCTTCCTATCTAAGTTTGGCTTCATGGTTCAGTAAGTTTCCTTTTAACTAGTCGAGTGAGATAGTGTCGAGATCCTTTACAGTCTTTAGAACTGTCAACTTAGGTCTCCATTCTTTTGGTAGTGATCTTAGAATCTTTGTCACAAGCTCATCATTGAGATATATCTTACCCAAGTTCTTCAAGGCAGTGATGACTTTCTTGAAATGTCTAAATAATTTGACTATTGTTTCTCCCTGCTTCATGCAAATAGTTTTGTATTGATGTACTAAAAAACTTATTCTATGTTTCTTAACCTTGTTAATTCCTTCAAAGGTAACTTGTAGTTTGTACCACATTTCCTTTACTATAGAATAATAATATATCTTTTTGTACTCTTTCGAAGATAGTGCACAAATCAGATAATGCCTTATTTTGGCATTCAGCTGTGCGTTTCTTCTATCAGCATTAGTCCATACTTCCACGTCATCAGTAGCAGGAGGTATGGCTCTAACTTGGATAGCTTGCCAGACTTTGACATCTACAAATTGAAGATAAATAATCATTCTCTCTTTTTAGTAGGAGTAGTTGATTCCATTGAAATAAGGAGGCTTTGAGATAGATTGTCCTTCAAAGCTTCTCAAATTGTTTATCATGATCTATCATGTACTATAAAACATAATAAATGTGAAACCTCGCTCTGATACCAAATGATAAAGCAAACACACAAGAGGGGAATGTGAATTGTGTTTAAAAAAATGCAAGGTACTTTGAAATTGATGATATCCTCCTAAACAAAATAAGTTTATAAATAGAAGGGTCCTATAAACTTTTAAAAAAACATGTTAACGTTGAAAAAAAGGATCCTGTTATTTGAAAGGAACCTGTTAGTGCTTAAAAATGAAAAGAGCCTGTTAATTGATAGAAGCTTACTAGCGCTCAAAAAGAAAGGAACCTATTAATTGATAAAAGTTTGTTAACGCTCAAAACGAAAGGAGCCTGTTAATTAATAGGAGCCTATTAACATTCAAAATGAAAGGAGACCCTTAAGATATAAAATCAGAAGAAGCCTATTGTAAAACTGAAGGAGCCTTTCGTAAGTTGAAAACATAAACACTTTAATATGAAAATTTAAAAGTTAAGAGAAAGAGAGTGACACAGTTGATTTATACTGGTTCAACTTATAACGAAGCCTATGTCCAGTCCCTAAGTATTTAACTTGAGTATTTCATTATAAAATCTAAGTAGTAAATTTTCACGAGCCTCTCCAAACTCATAAGTACATATTTTTTAAGATTGTTTAACCTTCCACACTCGCAGTGTTTAACAAACCTCTACGAGCTTTCAATAAGAAATGTGTAAAGGGTTTAATAATCTCTCTCAATAGAGTGATTTCACTTTCTAAAGTACTAGGAGTTTGATATAGATATGACTTTCAAGAATATTGATGTTGCTAAAGTATTTCGCAAGTCTGTGTGTTTCACAAATGTAGTGATTCTTCCTTAAGTAAACATTTTCTTCAACTAGTCATTGCTTAATCTTTGATATCATCTCTACTGAAGTCTTTAATATTCAGTCGTCGAGATAAACATTTTATTTTGGATGTTATGAAACTATTTCTAATTAGGAAAGTTTGTAAAGACGGTTCCTGCAAGAAAGGAACCAATTGTCTTATGATTTTATTTCCTTTTAAAAATTCTATCATTGCCTATATAAGGAAATAAATCCAATTTGAATTTTAAAATATTATAAAGTTATCATCAGAATCGTTAAACATAAACCTTGAGCCAATATTTAGTTTGAAAGACCCATTTTGACCTAAGTATATTCACACTTGATGGATATGGAACTAGTGACCAAGCCTTATTTGAATGAAGAGCATTCAATTCTTCCTCCATGGTAGCCACCCAAAAAGAGCCTTTAAGTGTATGGTGATGATTATGTGGTTTTGCAGGTAATATTGCTTGGATCAAATAGCATTGATAGTCCTGCAAATAATTTAGAGGATGTCTATCTTGTTGTGGATGAAAACGAGGTTGACTTGTATTGTTATTGGTGTTGGCATCTTTTAAGTTATTGACATGGTCACCTGATAATGGAATATCTTATACATTTATAGGTTCTACTACATCATCTAGAAGTATTGCAACTTGTGCATTGACAACTAGTTCCATTATTGCCAATGATTCACCTTTTTGTAATTCTTCCACATTAGATAGTGCCTCATTCTCAAGGTTTAGAGTTAGCCTATTATGGTTATTAAGAGTTTCAATATTATCTGCATTATAACTAGTATTAGTATTCAAAATAGAAGAAGCATTACTAATTAAATTTTGGATTGATTCTTAAGATCAACATCATGTGTGATGTTAAACCATTCGTCAAAGGATGGATATTCAATGTTAAACCATTCATCAGAGGATGGATATTCATTAAGTTCCAACTGCATTATAATTGATTCTAAAGGAGTTTATTGTAGAGAAGTTTTCCTTCATAAAAAACATGCCTTAAGATGTAGACTCTCTTTGTCTAAGGCCCATAACAATGATAGCCTTTATGGATTGGAATATAACTGCTAAACACACGTGTATATGTTTTCTTGACAAACTTATTTCCTCCTTGATGCGTTAAAGATAGAAAATACAAGTATCAATACACTCTCAAGCTTTTATAATCAAGTTCCCTATGATATAGCTCGAAATACGGAGGTTGGTTATGTAAAACTAAGTATGATATCCTGTTAATTAAATATGTGGCTGGAAGAATTGCTTCAACCAACATAAGAATGATGGTAGATTAGCATCAAATAATATGATAAATGTTTTAACAATATGTCCGTACTTTTTTTCCAATTACACTATTTTTTTATGGTATTATACGACATGAGATTTATAGTTCAACTCCACAGTTACCAATATGTTTGATAAAATAAAAACTTAAATTTTCCACCTCTATCACACTGAAAATTTTTAATCATTTTATCAAATTGGTTTATTACAAGTTGTTGAAAATTAAGAAAGCAAGAATAAAAATTTTCTAATTCTTTTCTTTAAAAGGAATAGCCAATTGAACCTTGAAAAACTAAATATAAAATTAACATAAAATTGAAAAACCTTGATTTGAAGTGATAGAAGTTGGTACCTAGAGATCACAATGCAACTTTTGTAGAACAAAATAGTAATTTTGTTATTCAAATTAAAAGATTGCGTACATCTCTTTTCAGCTTGACAATTAACACAAATAAAAGGTATAGTTCACTAATTAGTGACATCAATAGCTTTCTTGCCTTTTAACAGAGATATAATCTTTGTATTTGGATGTCTAGGTGATGTCACAATAAAGATTAATTTTCCCCTCTTACCGCAGATAAAATGTAGCGCCCCTTACCCTAGGGTACATATCGGGACACCCAGAGGACATTCTAGTACATAACCTATGATAATGAAATACTACATTCAGTCATAACATTCACTTAACATGGCATCATGTTGGTCCCCATTTTCTGGAGCCCAACATTTGGAGTCGTGAGAATGTGAGCCTATTAACCTGTAGGGTTATTTCAAAGAACTCTCATTTGCCATCATTCTACAAGTTTGGTGTGCCCATACCAGTCAATCACCAAAATCACAATTTGACTTCTTCAAAAAAATTGTAGCTCTTAGTCTATAATTTATTTTGAAACAAGAACCACCTCAATCGGAGCTCTATAGATGAATATATGCTTAAGAAACCAAAGTATGTTCATAGCCCAGTCATGATCTCCTAAGCGACCCCTCACTTCCTTTTCATCCATCTTTTTTCAAATGAACCCCAAAGGCTACCAATTTTTGTGGAGATATATAAAACTATGCTAGGAATCTATTGATACAATAATCACTTCATTTAGAAGTCAGGTGATGAATTTATGTCCAAAAGAATCAACCATGCTCATGTCCTCAATCATGTTGTACCTATCTCGAGATAATTGATATAACTTTCACTAGAGATGTCGGATCGAGTTCATTCTTAGACGGTTTGAAAGAAGACTTCTAGATATACAAATTTTATGATGACTATGAAATTTTGTCATTTGGAGGGTCAAAACACAGTCCGTGTAAAACTACACGGACAGTCCGTGTAACCTTTGGATGTAACCATTTTTTTGCATCAGGAATACACGACCAATGTGAATCTACATGGCCTGACCGTGTAACCTTTGGGTATAACGAAACTTTTCACTCTCCAAGACCCCTCCAATGGATCCTAAACCCATTCTAACATCCGTTTTACTCATAATCTTCCCAAATCGAACAATTCTAGTGCGATATCACTTCATATACTCTAGTCATTTGGTATAAACATCCTATGCAACATTATTGACTTATAACGATCATATCTCTCAACACCGATATCCAAAAATTACATAATTTATATTGTTGGAAAGCTACAAAAATAAGCTACAAGTTCTATGAAGACTACTTTGTCAAATTCATCCTAGATTATTGCAGTTTTTCTCCTGAAATCAAAACACAATTCATATCTTTCTTTTTCATAATAAATCTCACTTATATGTAACAACAATTTGTATTCAAAATTCATCATCTCAATTTGATAACTTCTTCAAGTGTACCTAATTCCAACTTAACCTCCTCCTTAATTAATTCATATTTCAACTCTACCTCATCCATACCTAAATTCACATTTCAGCTTGACAATCATCCATACACAAATTTACATTTCAACTTATCAATCATCCATACACAAATTCACATTTCATTAGCATCATAAAGTAAGAGTTTTACAAAATTTTAATGGCATTTCTAAGCCACATTACACCATTGATATCAAAATCTAAAATAAAAAGATACAAAAACCTAAATAACTCTCGAAAAGCGTCTAAAACCTTGTTTTTACAAAATCTAACTTAATATACAAAAACATTGCAAAAGTGGAATGATGCCTCGACTTTTGGTTACTTGATCTCATTCTCTTCACCTGAAAATGGGATGGAAAAAGGCGATGAGTTTGAAAGCTCGTAGGTAACAAGTTTATAACGAGAAATAAGAGAAAACCATTGAAATATTTATTTCCATTGAAATCCACGTAACACATATTTCTCAAATTTATAACTTATCAAGCAATTCATAGATATCATAAATCATGAATTCATCAAACTTGTCACAAATCATAAGCACATAAGCACATCAAATATGGTTTGAGTAGATCCATAAACATGATGAACTACACAATTCCACATAAGTCGTAAACTTGAGGGAGTCTAGAAGGAACTTCGTGCCACTAGTGGGCAGGCGGGAGAAACTTTTAACTTGGTCAACGTACACATGACATTCTTGAATAGATTATACCAAACCCACATAATATGTAATTCATGACTTGAAAATGATTGCCCAAATGGCACATTTTGAAAAACTTGGATTTCATGAGCATGAAATATTTCATATGCAGTTCCGAAACTTAATTTCATAAATATAAAGTCTTTTCAAAATCATTTCCATAGCACAATTTATCATCAAAATTCATACACCAAAACATGTAGCAATTTCGCAAATCATTCAAAAGCACCAACTACCACAATTATAAAGTAATGGGAGGTCATTTTATTCTCTTATCTAAAAAAAACATAATGGCTCATTATCCAATTATAAACATGAAACTCACCTTGAATTTCCTTGCTTAATACTTGCTCAAAGAGACCTCTCCCCTTGCTCCTCTTTTCTTCCTTGATTTCTTTTATCAAAGGCAAAATTTCCATTCAATAGGAATATCAATTGAGAACCCAAAGAAACATATTCATAAAATTGATCCTAGAAAGCTTAAACTCATACATTTCTTAAGCTTTATGAAGGCTCTTCTCTTCCTCTACCTTTTCTCTTCTTGAACATCATCAAAATCTCTCCTAAAGGCTAAGAAAAATCGAAACCTAGCTTATTTTCTCTTATTTTCTCTCTTCTCCACCGAAACTCTCTTCTCCTCTCTTCTATTTTCGTTTTTCTCTTCTCTCCCTCAATTCACGTTTTTGCTTCTTCCTTAAAATCAAGACAACACTTCTTATTCCAATTATGCCCTTAATGATTGAGAAATGTCCAATTCATCCTTCCTTCAATGCCTTAAGACTTTCCAACTTAAGTGATTTTCCAAAAATGCCCTCATACATATACACTCTTATTGCTTTAATTCAACTAAACCATATAATAAAATCTCACTAACATTAACATAATAATTAACTCAAAAATTTTAATCTATCAAAACCTTGAAATTTATTTAAATTAGACAGGATAAAAATTTAGGGGCCAACATAGAGGGTGTCAATAAACCAACACTTGAGGGAAGATCATTGACTATTTCAATTGATGCTTTCAAATGTGTAGGAAGCCTTTTCCCTTTCCTTTTCGATAGAGTAGGCATGAAACTTTATTTATTGTTTTGTCTGTAATAATTATTAAACTTCTAATTAAAATATTGCATTACTTACCATATATTAATATATTATATTACTTACCATATTTCAATATTTATTGTTTTTTTGTAAGAATCATATATGACCATTATATTACAAACTTTATTTTAAAACTATTTCAAAATTTCGTGACGTCATAAAAAATTGTCAAACCATATAATCTAAAAGATAAATATAAAAAGTATAAATCTACGTAATATTAATTAATTTTGAGTTTATAGTTTCATAAATTATTGAAATGATTTGAAAATTTTGGTAGCTAAATTTATGTTTAACTTATAATTATTGTCAATAATATTAAATTTGGTCTTGTTGTTTGAACTTTTAGTGACAATTTTAAAATTTTGGCAATGAAAATGCTAAATCATCACAAAAGGATGAATCTTTTGCTACGATTCCCATAAATTGTTGCCAAAAGGCATACATTTAACAACGATTATGCAAAACGTCATGAAAAGATAAACTTTTGGCAATGTTATTCAAAATAGTTGCCAATAGCTAACTTTTAACAATGATTTTCAAATTATTGCAGCTAAAAGTCAACTTTGTTGTAATATTAGCAACAAGGAGCTTGGCTATGCAATCACCAAAAAAGAAAGTGTTTTTTTTTTTATATATAAGACTTGGATTTGGATAAATGTTTCAAACAATCAATAAACAAAACAAATCAATAAAATGCATATGGAAATAGTTTATTTTAACGTTTGTTCAAATCTGGAAAAGCAAGACCATATCTTACTGGTATCAGATTAGGATGTGGTTTTGGTTTAGAATAACAAGCCAACACTTATAAGTATATAATCTTAGTTTAAAGGAGGGAAACTAACACTAAGAAATAACCTTATCTATAATTTGATTTTTCTTTTTATATTAAAATATGAAATATACCTATATCTTTAAATCTTCAATTTCTAAAACTCGTTCAAGTGGTAGGACAAACTGAATTTTCCTATCCCTATCCCAAAACCACGTGGATAACTTATTTTGTAATTTATCATTTACTTTTGTACCGTTAAATTTATAAATGAGATTAGGTTAAAGAAATTTTATTTCTCCATATTAATTAAATTGTGTGTGAACTTGTATTGCTCCAATATTAAACAATTAGAAAAATATTGCTATTTTATACTCGCATTTAACTAAATATATATTATATGGTAAAGCAGGGCAACAAAGGAACGTATGAAGAAGCAGTTGCTTTAGTTCAAGTTTGAGGGGCACAAACGAGTTGGATTACTTTTCAGACGGGTTTACTTTGGGCAAGACATAAAATTATGCATACTAATTGGAGAATATGATTATGACATTATACTCCAACAGGACCTTCTGAGCTTACGAGTCCTGGATTGATTGATGCAATCAAGAGTAGCATCATTTTGTTGTTTCTGAACCTGCTGGGTCCGTCACCCTTTTTTGCTTTTGACTAATATCGAGTCCTCATTCTCCACAATTTGAATCTACTCCCTAAAATGTCCCCTACTTTAGAGTAGAGCTTCATAAAAAGCTTCAAGATTTTAGTGACAATTTAAAGTGATATATCTAGGATTTTTTGTTAACTACTAGGATAACAATTTTCATTAGAAATTTTAAAATTTGAAAAGGTCTACAGTTTTATTCTTAACTAATAAAGAGGCTGGCAAGAAGTTAATTTCAATATGGTCATACAAAATTTGAAAAGGCTTAGATTTTCAATTAAGGTTTTAAAAATTGGATCGGACCGTCCGATCTGATTGAAAAAGGTTTGAACTGGCTGATTTTTATATATAAAGGTTATTAGATAAAACCGAACTGGACCATTGACCGGTTTAACTCTTTTTCTGTCGGACTGAACGATTCGGTTCGATTTTTAAATCCTTGCTTCCAATTATTTTCAAATAGTTTCTTTTGGTGTATTAAAGTTATCACCATATTGGTAAAAAAAATTGATACAGTAGTCCTGAACATGTGGACCAACCTGAAATAAATTACAAATTGGGGATACTGATTCGTGCCGTGCTTGGAAGTTGGAACTAAACCACATTCATAGAGCTATGGAGCTGGCACCAAATTTTAAAATTAAAAAGGAAGGGTAATAAATGGAGAGTCATCATGAACTTACCAAAATCAAAACCCATTTGGCCGTCATGCCTGCCGTTTTGGCTATGTATGCATAATACATAGATGCAGCTCGCAAAAAACGATGCACAAATCACGCTAATGTTAGGGAGTAAAGTAAAAGCATTTCACGTTCTTAAGTCAAATGCATGTGAGACCGTTTTCAACACTTAACTTTGCATTTATACCAGTAAAGGCGCAATTTTGGAAGACATAGCAGTACCCTTCCTTTGTCTTTCCCTTCCTTTCACTCCTGCAAAAGAGTGGTGCATTCTGTTGATCGATAATGGAGAGGAAGATACGGAAACAGCTACAATGGTGTCTTGCTCTGTTTTTCCTCTCCACCTTTTTCAATGCTACTCTTGCTTTCGATTATGCCGATGCGTTAACCAAGAGCCTCCTCTACTTCGAGTCCCAACGCTCTGGTCGCTTACCTCACAGCCAGCGGGTTGCTTGGCGTGACCATTCTGGTCTCACCGATGGCTTAGAACAAGGAGTTAGTATCAATTTGTCGCACCAAATTCATTACATTTACAGTTATTTGGGTTAGTAATTTGATGACATGCTTGGTCCCTTGTCCTTCTTAGGTGGACTTAGTAGGAGGGTACTACGATGCTGGTGACCATGTCAAATTCGGACTACCCATGGCATTCACCGTCACAATGCTTTCATGGGGTGTCATTGAATTCCGTGACCAGATAGTGGACGCCGGAGAATTTGAGCACGCATTGGAGGCTATCAAATGGGGCACCGACTATTTCATCAAGGCTCACACTAGTCCAAATGTGTTGTGGGCGCAGGTAATTATCATAATAGTAACCCAAACGTTAAATGCCAACTTTCTTCTTGTCGCGTTTTAGATTCAAATTTTAATTCAGGTAGGTGATGGCGACACGGATCATTACTGCTGGCAACGGCCGGAGGACATGACAACTTCTCGACAATCTCACAAGATTGACGAGAAGCATCCAGGGTCGGATCTCGCCGGAGAAACTGCGGCGGCGATGGCTGCAGCGTCCATAGTGTTCAGGAGAAGTAACCCACATTACTCTCACCTACTCTTGCACCATGCTCAGCAGGTAAAACCATACACTTGAATTGGGGATATAAAACTTGTTAATTCTATGATTTTACAATCACTAAAGAGACAAATTAGTTGTGTAATTTTAAATGTTTCATATTGTCTCGTCTTGGTTGTAGTTGTTGGAGTTTGGAGATAAGTATAGAGGAAAGTACGACGATAGTATCGGGATGGTAAAGGGTTACTATGCGTCGGTGAGTGGGTACATGGATGAGCTGTTGTGGGGAGCCATGTGGCTGTACAAGGCCACCGACAACGAGGAGTATTTGAAGTACGTTATTGACAAGGCTGATGTTTTCGGTGGCATTGGCTGGGCCATAACAGAGTTTAGCTGGGATGTTAAGTACGCTGGTCTTCAAGTTATGGCCTCCAAGGTAAAATCTTCCCTCCTCTTCTATCTGCAATGAGTTCTATGCTTGGTAATGGGGTCGTTGGTTAGGTGACTGTTTCTCTTTAAAATCTTTGTATGATTTTTGCTTTCGGACATAAGAGTTCAAATGTGAAATAATAGCTTTTACAGAGCTTTATATCTTTGCATCTTTACTTCTCTTTTTTCTTTCAAAACAATAAAGTTGTGGTTAGCTAGAGTAAGTTGTAATTAGGGACAACTCTAGTCCAGGATCAAAAAGAGACACAAATAACATAAAAGGGGTTCCTGAAGCACAACACCATGTGCAGGGATGCTTGGACTGACAGTTCTTTAGCTAGGGGGAGGCTAGTAATATAAAGAACAGGAAAGGAAATAGCATATGCAGGAAGCAGAGACTGAACTACGGAGGAGAGTGACGAGGTTGTCTTAACTTTTGGTTGTGGCCCGCTTCACTGTTCGTGGTCCCCCGACTTGGTAAAACAAGTGAATCATAAGCCTTAGGTGATTGGCATCGTTTTATAGATGAGACACTAATGTACAAGATCTTTTGTTAAGGTAGATTCACGGAAAGCTCGCAGTAAGTCTCATCTTTACAGCACAATGTTTGAATGATCTGCGGAGGAATGCATGAGTTTGAAGCAGCTTGGATGGTGAAAAGTGATTTAAAGATGGCAACAAATATTGTGCACATGGTGCACATGTGACATCCCTCAACTGTCCTAGCTAGGGATAATTGTTTTGCTTGTGCTTAGATTGATAAATATAGGAGGATAACTAGAGGGCATTGATTCTTATGATTCTCAAATTTCTATACTTAATTCCTCTATTTTTGTCAATTTCAATAAACCCAGAAAAGCAACTGACGAAAGGGTTTTAAATTGCAGTTACTTGAAGAAGAAGAGAAACATAAAGTGCACAGCCACATACTAGAGAAATACCAGTCAAAAGCAGAGTACTTCATATGCTCGTGCCTAAACAAAAACAATGGTACTGGTACAAATGTGGATCGCACTCCAGGAGGTCTCTTGTACGTCAGGCAATGGAATAATATGCAATACGTTTCAACAGCCGCTTTCCTTCTCACCGTATACTCTGATTTCCTCAGAAACACCAACCAAAGGCTCAGGTGCGATTCAGAGCTGGTGGATCATGGAGAGCTATTCGATTTTGTTAAATCCCAAGTTGATTATGTCCTGGGATCTAATCCAATGAACATGAGCTACTTAGTGGGTTATGGTCCTAAATATCCCACAAGGGTTCACCATAGAGGGGCGTCAATTGTGTCGCATAGAGAGAACAAGGGTTTCATAGGTTGCACCCAAGGTTATGATAATTGGTATAGCAGGCAGGAGCCCAACCCAAATGTTGTGGTAGGGGCATTGGTTGGAGGGCCTGATTCTCGGGACAATTTTATGGATCAAAGGGCCAATTATATGCAGACTGAGGCCTGTACATATAATACAGCACCTTTGGTTGGACTTTTTGCAAAGTTGTCATACATACAGGATCAAAAGGGCGACGGCAACACTAGCCAGCCATCGCTTGCTTCCTACTAGATATCGGATAAAATTGAGTATACAGATTAATATATTTCGTGTTGGTTGAACAAAGATTTTATCCATGTCTACAAAGATAGAAAGGATCTTTTGTCCATGTCTACAAAGATAGAAAGTTCCTGAAGGAAAGGGTTAACTTATTTGGTACCTTGTTGATTTAAGTTAATATTTTATAGTTCACTAGGAAGATAAAAAATCTGTCCTTATGGCACCATGAGTCTATCACACTTTTTGTGTAGCTCCTTGAAGGTCTGTTTGGTTGAATATTAATTAATGGAATAAAATGAAATATAGTATAATGGAACTGGTCGGGTCGGCCGTGTTGGGCCCGGACCCAGTCCAAAGGATCCATGGGCCGATCGGTCCATTCTTTAAAGGACAG
>JAOSBK010000009.1:4613033-4682101 GCA_027568895.1 Erythroxylum shatona | reverse complement strand
ATCTAATATTGTTGTTTGATTACTGCTATTGCTATTTTGTTGTTACTGTTACTATTTTTAGTTATTTTATTGTTAATTATATTTGTAAGATATTATTAACTGATGTTATGATTATTTAATATTTGGTTGAGTATGTAAACTTATAAATTAAATAATTTATGTTTTATATAAATATATAAACTTAAGTATATTATCAATTTATTGAGGCTTTTCTTTAATTTTATCCCGGACTTATAAAACGATAGTAACGCTCCGCTTATGTATGTTGCTGACTATCAATTGTGTTTGACTCATTTCCTTTCTGAGTTTCTCTATCAAGATGGAAAAAGACGCTGCTGCTCCCTTAATAATTTTATGATTAACTATTGGCCCGTCTGATAAAGGCACTGCATGATCAAGACAGAGACAGAGAGAATCCGTTGTATCAAACTAATCAAAGGCGTATGTTTTGACTGTATAATAAATTGTAAAGGTGTCAATTTGCTATACGCATCTTCAAATTACAAACCCAAATTCTAGTTTGTTGTATGATTACCTCGTCGTTTCAACGTGAATTTCTCCTTGAATGTCATATTCTGTAAGCCTTTGTTATTCTTATTTTACTGTTTAATTGCTTTTCTATTTAAGCTGTGTGGAGTGACTTGATGCTATTAAATTTTTTCTAATTATAATCAATAGTGATATCGTTTATCTTAAAGTATCATTTATCTTATTTGGATCACGAAATATCAATTAAACAAAAAAATTCAAATGAGCAAAACATTAGAATAACAATCCAACAAGCCAAAATTAGTTATTTATTCATATGTTTATGTTTAATTTGTAATTTAGTTAAATGTCAAATAAAGAATAATACTGCTTTGATGTTGACAAGAGGGTGAAATAAAAATAAATAAAATAAGGTCATAGAGAGAGAGCAACAGTGAGCGTTGAAGGGGCGGAGCAGGAATGGCAGGTGAGAGATCAGATGAGGTGCTGTTTTCCAGTCCAAACCCATTCGATTAAAGACCCAACTACTTTTCTGACTTTTCCTTCTCCCGTTCACTACAGGTAACAAAGATAGGCCAAAACCCAAACAATTTGGTATTGTTTCTGGTCAACCCAATCCTGATCTCTCCATTCTTGCATTCTGTCTTCCCCTTCAACCAGTATAGAGCCTTACAACTTTGTTCCAGAGTCAATTTCGTAAATCAACAATACACGGAGCAGTAATTATAATACGAGAATTATTTCTTTAGATAATATTATCATAAGGAATGGTATGAATGAAGCCGTATATGTATGTATAGATGTACTCGAGCAATTTGATAGGGTTTATATTGGCGGTGGTATCCAGTGCCTTTATAGGCTCCAGTTTCATCATCAAGAAGAAGGGTCTCAGAAAGGCCGGTGTCAATGGTCCTCGTGCTAGTAATTATCTTCAAACATCTTCTCTTCTTGTAAATATGAAGTTTTACTCTCTTTTTTCTTTTTTTGGTTGTTAAATGCAAGCTTCGCTCTTTTCTTTCTTATTAAATTGCGTATATGTTCTCCTTCTATAGGTGTCGGAGGATACGGCTATCTGTTGGAGCCCCTCTGGTGGATTGGCATGCTCACTAGTAAGCATATCGCTTCTTTCTGCTTTCGGAATTCTTTTTTCACTATTTATTAGTTTCACAATGATTCTTCCATAGAAATAATGCATCTGCTTACATTCCCTAATCTTCCCTCTTTTTCTCAACAAAAAAAAAAAAAACTTTGATGGTAATTAACAGTGGTTGTTGGAGAAATTGCTAACTTCGTGGCATACATTTATGCTCCTGCTGTTCTTGTGACCCCTCTTGGTGCATTGAGTATCATAGTGAGGTATTATTGATTTATGCTTTACTACTTGTTTCCGTATAATGCGTGGTTTAACTACCAATGGTTTTGAACCACCTATCCAATTTGTTCTTCTGATGAAGTGTGTACACAACTTGGTAGTGCTGTACTAGCCCATCTTTTGTTGAAGGAAAAACTGCAAAAAATGGGAATGCTGGGTTGTCTTTTATGCATAGTGGGTTCCACGATGATTGTGCTTCATGCCCCAGAAGAGCGATCTATTAAATCTGTTGAAGAAATCTGGGTTCTAGCTACCCAACCTGGTATTCTACTTGCAATTTTCTTTTCTCTTCTTTGTCCCTTTCTATAAAGTTTCGCTTCTTATTGGTTCGGTGTGTATTCTTGTCCAGCATTTCTTTTGTATACAGCCTCTGTCATTGCTGTAGCATTGGTACTTATTCTTTATTGTGCTCCCCGCTTTGGCCAAACAAACATCATGATTTATATAGGAATCTGCTCTGTAGTTGGATCATTGACGGTAAGCAATTTGTCAATTATGTTATTAATTTCATCTTATGATTTGTCTAGTATGTAATTGATTTATTACTATTGGCTTATTATAATAGAAATAGTTTGCTTTGCTTTGAGAATTTCCACTTTTGATCTGTTATGAGACCCCAGATCTGATCTTCAGATCGATTGGTTTTCCACTTTGCAGGTTATGAGTGTAAAGGCCATAGGCATTGCAATAAAACTGACAATTGAGGGAATAAATCAGGCCAAATACTTCCAGACATGGATTTTTACAATGGTTGCTGTAACCTGCATCATCACTCAATTGAATTATCTGAACATGGTTAGTAGCTTAGTTATTATGCGAACTCTCCCATGATAGGGTTAATGATTGAATCTTTTAACTTGACTTGGCCAAATATGCTATCACTTGTATGATTGCTCTATTATGTCTTTGAAATTTGCATAAGCAACTCAGTGCAGTTCTGTTTAAACTAGAATTCTCCATTTCAAGCTTGTTAATAAGCTCCTTGTAGATTGTATTTCTTCCTCTATTGCCCGACCAAGCTTCAGTTTGATTTGTCTATCAGCCATTATCTCTCTCAACTGATGGTTATATCCACTCTATGAATATAGAGGAATTTCAACAATGGCCACGTAAATATTTGAAAACAATGGCCACATAAATATTTGAAGGCCCAGGAGTTTCACCAAAATCTTGGCCTTTTGGCAGTTAATTGCATACATAATCAATATCTATGAGTGCCTTTGGAATATGTATTATCTTAGGAAAATTTGTGATTTTGATTTTTAATGTGATGGGCTTGAATGATCTTGGTTTTGGTGGTAGATTATCCTAACAAAAGAGTTTCAAACGCCAATTAGCATTGGCTGCTTCTTTTGGTGAAGCCAACTAAGAATATTAAAAATGATGGTTGAGATGATATCTTGAGGAAAAAAAGAAAAAAAAAGCCCTACTTTGGTCTCACACCTTTTTTTTTTCTCAACTGAAAGCCCCTTCTGCTTAATAATCATATTTATTTGATTTAATGAGGAGGTTTAGTTGTGGATAGAATTTGTGACTAGTGCTTCACTATTTGAGTTTACTATGTTGTGTGCGCTTGAGTCTTAGTTACTAAAAAAGTATATTTCAATATTTGACCAAATTCTGCTTGTTGCATCCCATGAAGTTCATCCAATATCCACCTTTAGAATCCAAAAATTACCCTTAACTATGCAAGCATTGACCTGATAGTAATCCACACAAAAACGCTATAAGCCATCTTTCCTTTTGACCAAGAGGATTTGGAAAGAGAACGGGGATCTTCTTGGCCGAATGATCCCTTGTTGTAGCATCCTAGGTACACTGCTTCTGAATCTCATCCTTTTGAAAATGTGGGTGCCGGTAAGGTCTCACTGCAACTAGTCCTGACCTACGTTTGAGAGGTATGAAACTGTTGCACTCATGACTATTTGGCAATCTGGAAATTTCCATGAACAGGTATGCAAACTTGGCTAGTAATTTATCCGAGATTACTATAGTTAAATTATTTCCTTACCTCAAACTAAGTCATAGTTATGCCTCCAGAGGTTGTCCTTGCCACAACACCTCCTTCCCTTTTAGGACAAACTTCATAGTCAAGGAGTTGAAGTCCCAAAAAATCGGACCAAGAGTGCGAAGGCATTTTACTCCTAAAATCACATCAAACCCCTCTAATGGAATTGCATAAAAATCAGCTTGAAAGATGTCATTTGCAACTTGAAATAGTACCGACTTATAGATGCCAATGTTAGGTGCACGTTCCCCCTTTGTCAAATAGACTGGCAGCCTTGGTCTTTTCTACTCTTCTAGTCCCAAACTTGGTATTGAACCTTCACGCAGATAGTTATGTGTTGCTTGAATCTATTAGCATTGAGATAGTAACTTCTGACAAGTCCGCTCACAAATGTGGTGGGAGAATTGTAGATCCCACTAATGCTATGTAGAGAAATCTTAGGATATTCCATCATGTTCTTCTTTGATTCACTTTTGGCATCTGGAACTTCAATCCAGAATATCCTTTTACATTTGTGTCATCCTGAATAGGATTCATCACATTTAGAACATGGTCACTTGGCCCTCCTTCTACCACTTCTGCGTGTCTTAGTCTCTCGACAAGCGGTGCAAAAGGGCCTACCCGATTGGTTTCATCATTATCCCTTCCCTTTGCATTAAAGCTCTTGTTATTGGAGATAGCATACTCGTCAGTTGATTTGGGAGTGGACCAAGTCATGTTGGTTTGCGAGGTTATGATTCCCTGGGAAACCCTTTGCTTACGCTCCAATGCCCGAGTCACATTCATGGCAATTTTGAGTTCCCTAACTGCTGCATCTCAATGTCAATCTTGAGTTCTTCTACCAGCCTAGCGGTAAAGAGGTCTATTTGCTGGTGAGTTTTAAGATCAGAAGCCTTGGCAATAACGATTGGAAGTGGTGTTCATATTCCTCTAATGACCCGGTTTGTTTAAGGTTGGCCAGTTCTCCCAGGGGGTTATTACTCATAGTTGGCCCAAATCTCATGTGACAGGACTCCTTAAACTGCATCCAATCTAGTTGTGCCTCCTACTACTCCACTTAATCAAACTATAGTTGTGCCTCACCCAATAGATGAAACGTGGATAAGCCCACCTTGTCTTCTTTAGCAGTCTTTTGATTGACAAAGAATTTTTCACGTTGTTTCAGCCACCCTAAAGGGTCGTCATTGCCATCATAAATAGAAATTTCATCTTGGAGTGTCGTGGCACAGTGGATCCCCCCAAATGCGATTTAGATTTGTCTTCCAACCTTTCGTTTTGGCCCTAGCTGTCACTACCATGCCCCTTTACATCATCTTTAACATAACCCCTTCTTGCCCCCCAAATCGAGAAGGAAAGTTCTACCATCTGCTATTCTAATGCACTTTGCCTAGCCATGTGTTCCATAAAAGAATCCAACTTGGCTGCCAAATTCTCTGCATCACCCATAACACTTGATTCTGATATCAAAATGTTCTAAGCCTTAGCATAGGATCTAGTAACAAGTTTAGACATGGAAGAATCTTTCTTGAGATGTATAGTGAATTTGGAGAGGCAGACTCGTCCTTGACAGAGTCCCTCTACGACTAACTTGCTGAGAGAATAATTGCTTCCTTTTATTAAATACTCAGAGCCTTTTTAAAGGCTGTTAATAACAAGAAGAGATCCTAAACTATACGATCTTAACTAACAAAAGAAAGAGATCTTAGATTACAGGATCCTAACTAAATAGAAAGTTTAACAGTTAAAAGAAACACAATAAAACACTAATTGGGTAAGCTAGGCTGCATCCACTATTGCTGCCTTGAGTGCCTTCCTTTTTTGATATTGTTGTCCAACAAAAGCATCCACATAAGATCCCTAAATCTTTACCCAAAATCTTTGGAAAATTTGGAGAACTTGAAATTATTTAGAACACACATTGTTTAAGTTACATCTTCCGTCTTTCTCCAAGAGTTTACTTCATATTTTTATCCACCGAGTGATTATTTTTCTTATCCTAACTCATCTTTCCTTCTTTGTCTCTACAAGCCTTGCTCTCCTTACCAACAGGGTGGCTCGTCGCAATCACTATGCAGCCTCTAGTTCTGGTTTAGATTGCTTCATCTTTTCTCATGTTCTCACTAGCATGCTATGCCATTCTTACCAACCTTTTATGACCAACTATTTTGTGGGTGATGGCAGGATTATAAAAAAAGTATTGGATTTATATGAAAATACATTTATTCTTGTTTTATCTTTTTAGGGCTATTATTTTTAGATATAAGCTTTTCCAGAATTATTTAGACCAAATTTTTTTCCATCAACTTTAGATGAAGATGAATGTAATATAGAATCAACTTGAGCGGCACTAATTCTTATTGCACTCTTACCGAGTCATCAAGCCACTGTTACCCACAGTGAAACTATATTTTCTACTAGTCCAATATGAACTGTCATCTGATTATGCTACCATTGTTGCAGGCATTGGACACTTTCAACACTGCAGTTGTTTCTCCCATTTATTATGCCATGTTCACGGCATTTACTATTTTCGCTAGCGCAATAATGTTTAAGGTATTATTTGCCAAAATAATAAAATAATATCTTAAGATTTTTTTAAATATGTTCTCCAATGTGAAGATTATTCTTTATTTTCTTATTCCTCTTGGGGATAGGGAAAACACTGGGAAGTAAATACAAGATTTCCGATTATATGTTTGCTTTTTTTAGGACTATTCTGGTCAAAGTGCAAGCAACATAGCATCAGAGCTTTGTGGATTTATTACAGTCTTATCTGGGACAATAGTGTTGCATAGTACCAGGGAACCAGATTCACCTTTCCTATCAGGTATTTGTCTCATGCATATATAATGGAGACATTGATCATTTTGGTTACTATGTGTATGCAATCTTATGTGAGATAGAAGCTAAAAAAAAATGCACGTGTTACTTTATGCAACTTCTGGGATGTTTATGAATTGTTCAAGTGGCTAGCAAGGTAAATGCCATCTCCTATGCTGTTGGTGCTCTTTCATTATCTTTCTGCATTTCGGGTTTAGCCTTATTAAATTTGTTGCTTTTGTAGATATTAATTTAGCCATCTTGGATTGTAATATTTCCGTTCACCCAATTAAGGGTTCGTTGCTAGATAAATAGTATGCATGCACACACTATCAGTCGAAAGGGAATAAGACACGCAAAATCTTGGTGATATGAATATTTTGGCGCTGTACAGAAGTAAAGTGTAAAAATTTACTGATAATTTCAAGCATGCAGATCTTTATACGCCATTATCACCAAAAGTGTCCTGGTATATCCACGGAAATGGGGAACTCTGGAAGCAGAAGGATGACGATGAATCACCTCCAAACTTTGTCACAATTCTCCGACAAGATCATTTCAAGTAAATAGCATATTGTTGTGGCAGAGAAGCTTGTTTTAATATCCATATGCTGGTGCAGGTGAAAAGCATATGGTAACTTTTTGTTCTGAGGAAATTCTTTGTATTTTTTCCCTCTAGACTCTTTTAAATTCAGGATAAGATATGGTACTTTTTCTGTTTTCCCTTAGTCTTTTGATTTCCAAGTAGTATTTCTTTCCATGCCATTGTACAAAGTAGGTCCAGATTTTGGCTTGCTGATCCAGAAGGGGAGCTACTTGGGTTCCTGTAAGTTGATTCGGAAAATGTTGTATGAATAAGGGATGCAGCAGAATTAAATTATTTCTTGTGGGTTGAAGTTGGAACGTAGCATAAACCTCAACTGCTCTTGATTGATAATGGCATGCATCGAAGATGACTCCTACCCTATTTCAGAAATATAAATCATATAAAACGCTTTAAAGAGAGTTATTATGGCATAACTACAAATTAATAATTATTATTGATCAACAAGATTAGATTTTTATAATCAAATCTGATTGAACAGCAGGTGCAATGAAAATTTGTATGTATATTGCAGCATCATATCAGATTAGCTATTTATGTCTTTCCATTGAGAGTATGATATCTGAATTATTTTCTATCTGGGTAGAAAATGCGTTTTTGCATATAAAATATTTTCAATATTTGACTGCCACCGAACTTTCTGAAAGCTGCCTGCCTTCGTGGAAGAGGAATGTTAAGACTTTGGCTGCTCTGTTCTCAGAAGACCACAAAAGCTTTGACCCTTTTTCCTCATCCTGCTACCTAACCTCTCTTTATTTCTTCTTTTTCAATGATTTCTTTTCTGATGTCATTAGAACAAATCAACACGGTAACTAATATTCAAAATGACAATTAAAGCCCAATCCTTTTGACCGCTTCCTTTATTCTTGTGTCTTGGTCTATCACAATTAATCAACTTGACAACCACAACCGCTGCAAGAACTACTGCTTTCCATCTTCCTCATCATCATCGTCTCCTTCTTCTTGTTCATGCCGTTATTCTTCTTAGTTGCGCTCCCAAAAAGTATGGATCTTTCTTGTTACAGCTGGTAGTTAAATTCAATTTGTTTCCTGCTTTTCCGAATATGGTCCTCCCGTTTTATTACTTACTATGTTATATTACTAACTCATCTTCTTGTTGGAATTGATCATATAAAGTTGTAAGAAGCAAATAAGACGAGGAAGAAGAAGGAGGACTAATGGCGGGTGCAAAGAAAGCAGCAGAGGCTGCTATAGAGGCCATTGGAAAGGGATATGATCTGACCGTTGACTTGAGGCTAAAATACTGCAAATCAAAAGTAATCTTAATCGACCAAGGTGGTGATCAAGTGCGTAACATGAGAATACCAGGTGGTGGCTATATTGTTCCCGGTGTCTCCAGGTATATCCACTGTGATAAAGGAGAACGTTTGAGGTTCTCCTCTGACGTTCTTGCTTTTCAACAGGTATAGACCTTCACTCTTTCTTTTTATTTTTGTTCTTTCAGTCACACCAACAGAATGAATATGTATACTGAATCAACTGTCGCTGATTCCAACTTCCAACCCTGTTGCTTGTAGATGTCAGAGCAATTTAACCAGGAACTGTCACTTTCTGGGAAAATCCCAACCGGCCATTTCAATTCTGCATTTGAACTTACCGGGGTTTGGCAGAAAGATTCTGCCAACACCAAAGCTCTTGCTTTTGATGGTGTCTTCATCACTTTATACAATTTGGCCCTTGATAAATCCCAGCTTCTGCTTTGCGACCATGTCAAGGAAGCTGTCCCATCATCTTGGGACCCTACTGCTTTGGCGAGGTTGCAGTCTTATCCTTTCCATGTGCACACTCTTTTATTACCTGCCACTTTATTGAACTACACCTCATTTAGTTTCCCTGACTCACACAATGCTTAGGCTAGAATGGGTATTTTTGCGAAGGTTATCTATACGTGATGTTTGCTTGTATTTTATCTCAATATACTTGTTTGCTTACTTCCAGATTTATTGAGAAGTACGGTACTCATATTATTGCTGGCGTGAAAATGGGGGGAAGAGAGACAATATATGTAAAGCAGCAACAGTCATCACTTCTCCAACCCGATGATTTACAGAAGAAGTTAAAAGACATGGCAGACAAAGTTTTCACGGATGGAGGTGGACAAAATATTGTGAATTCTGCCAGGGTTCATGAAATGGACAAGGTTTTAGCTCATATATGTCTATCTTAGATTTTGATAGATCAGTTTCAACTAACACTTTAGACTTCTTTATTGCATGCAAAGTTCCACAATTACCTTAATGCGTATCTTTGTACCAGTTTGTCAAGGATCAGAGGCTCGCTTTCATGAATCAATTTTCATCCTCTTCTTATTCCAATACAGAGGTACACTCTTTGCAGATGCAATGTGTCTTACTAGTTTCTTGAAAATAATAGTTGTTGGTTTGTCTTGCTTTTCACTTTAATAACATAAATTTCCTTGATATTCGTAACTTCTATACTATGATTAGTCTTTGGTTCAAGATGTCCAATTTCAGTAGCTTATGTCTGTTATATATATATATCATAATGCAGGATATCAAAGTCTTGCGCAAGCGGAGAGGTGGATCAGACAAAAACTTGCCACACAGTGATTGGTGTCACACTGTTCATCTTGAACCTGATGTTATCTCAATGACATTTGTCCCATTTACATCGCTATTAAGCGGAATTAATGGGAGTGGATTTCTGACACATGCCATTAATCTCTATCTTCGTTGTGAGTATCAACCTTCTCATTCGTTTGTGTGTGAGTATATTTTATGAAGTTCAAACATGGTGTTAGGATGCAGCACTGCTGTATAATCACCTGCATTTCAGTGAAGAATTTAACTTTGCACATTTAAGCACTTTACTAAATGCTCCCTGCGGGAAAAAAAGTAACTCCAAGTTGACAACTGATTGTTGACTATTTAAAGCATAAATCATTTTAAGTTCCAAGTTTCCAACTTGTTGCTTCCCTGTTTCTCGAGGCACTAAATGGGAGATCTTTTGATTTGTTAACCATTTTCATCCTAACATTTGAATAATTCCACATGTTGAAGAAAGTATGGGGGGCTTAGTTCATCTACAATTTGAGTCTTCTGATAGTCAACGTCCTAGCTGCATGTTTCTTAAGTTTTAGCCAGAAGCTGCAAAGAATGTGCATTTTGTGGTGTTGAACAAATCAACTGAAGGTGTTTCATGACTTACTTGTTGGCAGAAGAGTATGAGATCACATTAAATTGACTTATGCACGTAGAATTGTGGTAACCCCTAGGTGTATCTAGTAAGTGTTTATTGTAACTTGGCTCTTGAGTATTGATTCATCATCTTATTGGGTTTTATGGAACTTACAGTATCTTATTTCCAAGGTTTATGCTGTGTAGTTCATTTTTATAGAAGCAATTTTTTTTACAAACAAATATAGTTTGATAAATCTTTACATGCTTTAGATAGTTCCCATTTTAAGTACTCTCACTTCAATTTCCTGCCAGTGGATTTAGCCTTATTGTGGAGTTAATATGTCTCTCATTCATCATTTGGGGGAAAATTAATTGATCAGCTATGTGGATGGATTTAACCTTATTGTCGAGTTAATACGTTGACTGGATCCGTTTCTTGTTTAAAATATTTTGGTGGCATTCTCTCGTTTGTCATTTGGACGAAAATTAATTCATCAGCTCTGTGGACTTTTCTTCAATGAGCATCAGGCATGGAACAGCACATTAGGTTTTTCAGCTTTTCAAGCTGAAGTTGTTATTTGGTTAAAAATAATAGTAAGGCAAAGTGAGGTAGCTGTGGAAAACTAACCATTTCTGTCTGCAATAATGAGCTGCATAAAGCCAGAACTTGGTTGCTGACTTGCTCTTGTTTTCATCCCACCTATTGGTTTATTGTTTGAACAGATTATCCAGACGTTTGTTACCATTCTAGACAAGTTGTGGTGAATATAACAATGCACGTCTTAGTTACTTATTCCTTTCCATTGTAGATAAGCCACCAATTGAAGAGTTACAACAGTTTCTGGAGTTTCAGATTCCAAGGCAATGGGCACCAGTGTTTGGTGAGCTTGCCCTAGGTCCTGATAGGAAACAACAAGGCAATGCATCTCTACAGTTCAGCTTCATGGGGCCTAAAATTTATGTTAATACAACACAAGTAATGCTTTTACTCTCTCTGGGATCTTTCAAGTCGAGACGATCTTTCATTGGATGAATGTCCCTTTCACTTTCCATTTTCTAAACTTCTTATCCATTAGTTCTTATTCTCTTTGAAGAAAGAATGTATCATTGTTAGCAGTGAGTACAAATGATGATGCTGGAATACCTAGATGTTGACTTTTCTTTCTTTCCCTGCTTATAATCACCATGTTCCTATCCTATTTCTCATTGATCTTTAGTTAATTTTGTTGACCAACTTACTATATATCAATGAGTTGTTCTAGGAAAGTAATCACATGCTTATGCACAGTAGTAATAAATTCATTGGATTGCAGGTGGATGTGGGCAAGAAGCCAGTCACAGGACTTCGATTATATTTGGAAGGGAAACGAAGTAACTGTTTAGCGATACATTTGCAGCACCTTTCATCTCAGCCAAAAAGCTTCCAACTTGAGGAAGAGGATGATGACAGCATCCCCGTTCATTCCTCTGACCGCAGGTATTTTGAAAAGGTACAGTGGAAGAACTTCTCAAATGTCTGCACAGCCCCTGTTGAGAGTGAAGACGATCTATCAATTGTTACAGGGGCTCGTTTTGAAGTGGGAAACTATGGTTTCAAAAAGGTTTTGTTTCTAAGGCTTAAGTTTTCCAAAGTTATTGGTGCCACTGCCACTTCTGTGAGGAAAATAGAGTGGGACGGCTCCCCTGCTGTGGCCCAGAGATCTGGAATAATGTCATCATTGCTTAGCAGCACTCATTTCTCATCAACTGCTCAAAAGCCACCACCAAAGCAACCTGAGAATATAAACTCTGCTGTGTATCCTGGGGGTCCTCCAGTGCCCACCCAAACACCTAAACTCTTGAAGTTTGTGGACACAACGGAGATGACAAGGGGACCGCAGGATCCACCTGGATACTGGGTCGTGTCAGGGGCAAAGCTCAATGTTGATAAGGGCAAAATTTCTCTCCGTGTCAAGTACTCTCTCTTGACCTTAATTTTGCCTGACGAAGACATCTCTCTGGATGAAGTCTGAGTTAGCTATTCGAATGTCGGAAAGTATGAGAAAAATGAGGAATGTTTCTGAAGAGAGGAGCAAAGGAGATTGACTTCGCAATCCCATATGTTAGTGTATCTTGATAGGATAGCTGATATTTGCTGCGTCGGAAAGGTTTAATGCCGTGGGTTGTGTACAAAGATTTCTTCTTTTTCTGCTGCTGCTTTCACTTGCAACCATATTGTAAAGCTTTTTATGTTACGTTGCCAAATACAGTTGTGTTAGGAATTCTTAAGAGAAATTGCCGGAGATGTTTGAATGAAACTAAGGTATTAACCAACTTTGAAGAGGTGATGTCTATGCTAACAATTGGAAAAGTTTTGGATTGATAAAAGAGTTATAGTTGAATCCAGAGATATATAATCCGACATAGGACCCGATTACGCAACCCGCAAAGTGATGGCGGCTGCAAAGTGATTTCTTTCAACAAATATGCCAACAGCATGCAATAGTACTGTACTTTGTGTTTCCTCCATCAATAGTTAGATATGTCCGTACGAGGAGCACAGTTTGTTCTGTCGAACAACCTGAGATTGCTACTCCTCCAATCCTTTTTTTCCCAAAAGGAAACAATAGCAGAGAACGGAATGGATTCCACTGGACACTTGTGGTAAGTAAGCAATTGTAATAGGTTTGATGGTAATACAGATTCCCAATCCCACTTGATGAGTCGAAGCAATTAGTGTAGAAGCAGGTAACAAATGTTGAAATTTTGGTTAAGATCATAAAAAAAAAAGTTGAAGGAAAAGCAAAGAAAAGGAATTAGGAATAGGAAAAAGGCATTAGTAAGGAGTAAGTGGGATGATCCATATTCTTATTCCACCAATAACAGATGGTAAGGAGTAGTAGAGGAGGGGACAGCTCACAGCTCCTTTCTTTCTTTTGTTTAGCAATTGGCACTCTCAAATGCTTGGTGCTTGGGTCCCCTTCCCCACTAATTCATCATTACATCCATTTCGCATCATTTCCTGCTTCATTAATCAAATCAAAACGTTTCAATCACCACTCCATTCGTGCACTCTTGCAATGCCTAAAGCTAACAGAGGCGTGTAGTTGTTAAAATTACTAGCTTCCTTCTTCTTCTGGTAAGTCTGACATGATGGTGATCATGATGTTGGTTCAAGCCTCTTGAATTTTTATCTCAGTTAGTAGTAATCTAATCTGTTGCTTCTCTTATTTGTGTTTGTAATTATTACAAGACAAAGACAAAGGAAGTGGAATATTAAAGGACATGAGGCGTCCTCTGAAGCTGTTCATCTACTGTCTTTTACTTTTCAGTCTCCTAACTCTCAGCTTTTCATCCAACCAGCCTGATGTTGAAGGTACTGATCCTATCTTCTTTAACTGCGTTGTATGTTTATTTAGTAATATAAAATCTTATCTCCTTTTGATCAAAACAATGGAAATGGTCTCTGCCATACGTAATTTTGTGTCTCCAGCAGTCACTACACTACCTTTCTCGAATTTCCTTGTAAACGCACAGAAGTAGTAAAATCACTCATTTTCCAATTAATTCCTTTGCTTACTTTCATCAGTTTACATTCTTTGGACAGCTAGAGCAGACAACTAGAGCTTTTTCTACCATGATTTTTAGTGGAATGTGTGGGATGCCCACTCTGGGAAATTTTGTACAGAACTACATGCACATGCCATTTATACATGTGAAATCAGAAATACAGATTATATGGTTTATTCTCTTTCCTTCTAGTTTCC
The DNA here is from genome assembly GCA_027568895.1 of Erythroxylum shatona. Classification (NCBI taxonomy): domain Eukaryota; kingdom Viridiplantae; phylum Streptophyta; class Magnoliopsida; order Malpighiales; family Erythroxylaceae; genus Erythroxylum; species Erythroxylum shatona. The sequence continues at coordinate 4,667,901 of JAOSBK010000009.1, read as the reverse complement.
ACATTAGAAGTAATTCTGCTAACTGCTGCTAGCTGTTATTTGGCTGCTCTATACCATTTATTTAATACAGGATCTGGGCTTTTCTACTAATCAGGTGAAGCCTTGATTGAGCTTCTTGCGTCTCTCAATAACTCTGATGGCAAGATAACAGACTGGAATGACTTTTTTGTGAGTCCTTGCTTTAGCTGGTCTCATGTAACTTGCAGAAATGGAAGTGTCATATCTCTGTAAGTGCGTCTTTGAAGATACTTCAGCTTTTTGGTTTTTAATGCTTTCTTCGATCCTCATTTTCTGCTGTAAATTAACTCTGGGAATGAATATTGCAGGAGTTTGGCTTCAACTGGATTTTCAGGAACTCTTTCACCTGCAATTACTAAGTTAAAGTTTTTGGTTAGCTTGTAAGTGGGAATCATGATTGATAAGATTGCTGCTTTTTATCTCATGAGGGAATATATTCTTATAAATATCTACCAGATCACAAGGAAATTTCCTGATAATTCTAATTAATAAGTGAAAGTAAAGGAAAGAGAATCAGATTAGATTTCTTTCTAAAAGGTGCCAACTGAATGCAAAGTGTTCATTCAACTCCACCCTTTTTAAGCTGATCGATAAAAAAATTCTCATGTGACTTTTAACCTATTACATCATAAAAAAGCCTCGTTTGAATGACAACTTCCATTTCATGTGAGCATACTCATCACACTGTATTCTAGCCTAATTACTCAATACAAAGAGTGTTTATGAAGCTAATCACTTTGTCTTCATGATCTTTCAGCGAGTCATTCGTAATCTTCAATTTTTATGATTTTTTTTTTTAATTATGTTGTGGCTTTTGCAGGGAATTGCAGAATAATAGTCTGTCAGGAGTGTTACCTGATTACCTTGGCACCATGATGCACTTGCAAAATCTGAATCTTGCTAATAATAAATTCAATGGCTCCATACCAATCAGTTGGGGTCAACTTTCGAACTTAAAGCATTTGTAAGGATTCTCATTATTAGCCCTAATACTCTGGCTTCTTCCTTTCTGATTGAATTACTAACTTAAAGTTTGAGCAGTTCACTTTACTTCGTTTAGCTTTCTGATTGAATTACTGACTGTCTTAGGGTGTTAAGTGCAAATCACCTGACTGGACCTATTCCTGATTCAATGGCCAATCTTGAAGGATTGGTGCATTTGTAAGTAGCCTTTTGTACAGATTTTAGTTCTTTTCTGTTGTGTATTCTATAGTTTCTTTTCCTTCCTCCAACGGTTTTGGGCTGATATCCTTGAATGATATGTTTTCTTTTTCGCAGGGATCTTTCCTCTAACAACTTCAGTGGGAAAATACCGATCGAGCTCTTTTCAGTGCCAACTTTTAAGTATGTTTGATTAATTATTTCTCTCAAATTAGCTATCTTTATATACTCCCAACCCTCTAGTCACTGACTTTATTTCTTCACTGGGAAAAGATCAATTAAGAACATTGTCTTAGTCCTATTTGGTTGATTTTCGAGTTCATTTGATGAACATTGTAGAAAACGAGCCAATTCTAATGATTCTAGACTGACATCATACAGATTACCATTCCTTCAAATCAAGATGCAGCTTTTCTGTGACCAAATCTCTGTAGATTTCCTGTTATAGAAGTGAATCTTCATTATACTGTATTCTTATGCCAATTAGTCCAAACCAAAATAACTTGATATAGTCGTTCTCTCCATGCTTATATTATAATTTATGCATCTTGATTTCAAATTGTTTCATGGTTTTTTTATGTTTTTGTTGTCAGTTTTACAGCAACTCACCTCAATTGTGGTTCTAATTTGGCGGAACCTTGTGCTTCAGGCTCTCATCTTGCAGGTCTTTTTCAAACAATTGCAATCATTTCCTCTTATTCTTCACATTGGAAAACTTAAGGGGATATCTTAAAGTTTGGGATCTTTTGCAGTTTCAACCAATATTTCAAGACTTAGAGTGGTTATGGCTTCTTCAAGTTGTGCTGCTTTCGTTCTTTTAATGATACTAGCATGCTTTGCTTATCGGTATCATAGAGCTCACAAATTCAAGACTGATCTATTTGTCGACGTGGCTGGTAATTTTTTTTCTTTCTGCTGTAAAATTCGTCCTTATCATAATTCTTGAATGTGATTTTAAGATATAGTTGTCATATATTAGATATCTTGATCACATTTTTGCTTCTTCCTATGAGTCTTTCCCAAGACGTCTTTCTCTGAAAAGTTACTAACTTGTTCAGTATTACTTGTCTGCTTGTTCTATCATTCCTTGTAAAAGATCATCCAAATTTGTCATCAATTTGTAAAACTGATATACTGGTCTATTTCATCAACTGGCAAGAATTTATACACGCAGCTTGAAGATGGTTCTCAAGTAAGTTAGATGCCTTACCTCAATGATATATTCTTAATTTCTTACATCATAATTGACCTGTTGCAGCAAGATAGATTAGACACAGCATGATGATCTTCCAGATTGTGTTTTACTTAGTTCGGGTAAAAACAACTTTAGTCTTTCCTGTTCAGGTGAAGATGACTGCATCATTTCCTTTGCCCAGCTGAAAAGGTTTTCATGGCGCGCGCTCCAAATTGCAACTGACAATTTCTGTGAAAGCAATATAATTGGACAAGGTGGGTTTGGAAAAGTCTACAGAGGTGTCCTCTCAGACAACACGAACGTTGCTGTAAAACGTCTTGCTGATTATTACAATCCCGGGGGAGAGGCTGCATTCCTCAGAGAAGTTCAACTTATTAGTGTTGCAGTTCATCGAAATCTTCTACGGTTGATTGGTTTCTGTACAACCTCAACTGAAAGAATCCTTGTTTATCCATACATGAAAAACCTTAGTGTTGCTCATCATTTGAGAGGTATTTGAACTTCCTTAACTGATTGGTGTTGTGTGTAAGTTTCTGAATTTTTTGTTGCTTGTATTTCAGTAGTCATGGATGTCTTTTATTCTCCACCTTTTCTGTATTTTACAGAATTGAAACCTGGAGAGAAAAGCTTGGACTGGCCAACAAGAAAACGTGTGGCCTTTGGTACTGCTCATGGCTTGGAGTATTTACATGAACACTGTAATCCTAAGATTATACATCGTGATTTAAAGGCTGCAAACATACTTTTAGATGACAATTTTGAAGCTGTTCTGGGAGATTTTGGGCTAGCGAAGCTGGTGGATACTGAATTGACACATGTGACAACTCAAGTGCGAGGTACCATGGGTCACATTGCCCCTGAGTATTTATCCACTGGGAAATCATCAGAAAAAACTGATGTGTTTGGTTATGGTATAACTCTTCTTGAACTTGTTACCGGCCAGCGCGCAATTGATCTTACCCGGCTTGAAGAGGAAGAGGATGTTCTTCTGCTTGATCACGTACGTGTCTTTATAGATTTTCAGATGTTTAATTTAAGCCTATTTGTTTATCCGGATAAGTTTTCCTTTTGTTTCTATACGAGTCTCATCATATATGACAGAGATTAACACGAAGCCATCTGCAGATTAAAAAATTGCTAAGAGAGAATAGACTGGAGGACATTGTTGACAGCAACTTGAAGAGTTATGAGCGCAATGAAGTAGAGACTATTGTTCACGTAGCACTGCTATGTACCCAAAGCTCTCCCGAAGATCGCCCCGGAATGGCAGAAGTGGTGAAGATGCTGCAAGGAATAGGTCTTGCTGAGAGATGGGCAGAGTGGGAGCAGCTAGAGGATGTGAGGAACCAAGAATTCTCTCTGTTGTCTTGCCAATATTTCTGGACTCGAGACTCCAGTGTTGACCAAGAAGCCATCCAGTTGTCCACGGCAAGATAAACCAACCAGTCAGACTTATACCAAATACATTATGATGCAAAGGGTTGTACACAGTATTGAAAAATTTTGTATAGGTTAGTTAAAGATGAAAAGACTTGTAAGTGTCGTAGCAGCAAAAAAGCTCATCATTTTCAAGTCTATCATGAAAGGAGATATAAAAAATTCCACGTGAAGGAAGGCAAGAAGCCTTAGAAGCAAACATCTAAATTGAAGAACAGGAGTAACAAGTACAGACGTATGAGGTTCTTCAAGAAGTCATCTCATAGATAAAAAGGGAGATTTTGATGTTTTGTCTGTGGAAGATGTACTGTTATGGTAATGGTATTGAAATATGAAATAGAAAAGCTCATATCTTTTAACAAATAAACATCACCTCGTACTGTTTTTTTTCTTTTCCAGGAAATAGACTGTCAGGCTTGTTCTTCATTCCCTATTGCATGGATTTTAACACCAGACATTACCTCGAGCATACTGCTATTCAAATGCCTGATCTGATTGCTTGCTAGCTGTTAACTTGCTAGTTACTATAACCTTGGCAATGCATGCATTTATGTCCTTTCGGTTTGTCAACTTCTAATTTTTTTATTTTCTGATACTCCCTCTTATCAATAATAAAAGTCGTTTTAGATTATGCACATTTATTCAAAATAAGTGTCATTCGTAACTTTTTATGCATGTTTATAACTTTACTTCCAAAATTACCCTTTAATTTCTCTCACATCCTAATTACACAGTTAGATAGGTGTGCGACTTTTGTGCAGACAAGTCATTCTCTTATCAACCATTAATAAGAGTATATCAAACATTTCATTAACTTTCTTAATAAGTGTGCATCCTTCTAAAACGACTTTTATTTTAAATAGGAGAGATTATTAAATATAGCTAAAACAAGGTGTTTATAGATAGATCTACTATAAAATAAAGAGGATGTCATGTTGCTTACAAGTGTTACTTGTGTTTGTGAAACTTATCGAATGTGATTGCTGTATTAAACTGATAAATTGCAATATATGCTGCTGTACATGTATCTATGTATGTATATAATTAGCTTTAATCGTGAGGATGTCATGTTGCTTACAAGTGTTACTTGTGTTTGTGAACTTGAACTTATCGAATGTGGTTGCTGTATTAAACTGATAGATTGCAATATATACTGCTGTACATGTATCTATGTATGTATATAATTAGCTTAAATCGTTTCTAAACATATAAAACAAAAAGAAAAAAGGAAGCTTCAGTCTCTATATATGTTTTAGTGATCACCTAACTCCAAAGAAGGACGTTCAACCGAAATGGTTCTATCAGTACCTAATCGTTGGCCCTATTACAGCGTTAGACCACCCACTTCCCAACACATTTCTCTACTTCTTTCCCTCAATTCTCTCCCTAGATAAACACGTCTCCTTCAATTAACAAAATTGCATTGAGTGTTTATTCTGTTGATATGACAAAAAAGGTATAGTATCTAACAGATGTTTTAGTATTGCATCTCTAGTTACTTACTGAATTACCTCAGTAATACATAAACACAATCAGCTCCAAGTCAGAGCTCGATCTTCAACATCAGTCAATCCCAAGACCTCATTCTAAAAAAGGAAAGAAGTGCGTGAAGTTTACTGTGTAGAGGAAAGTAGTTGTCCGACCTTCAACATTAACGTACACGCTTACCTCCATGTATGTTCTGAACACTTTATTCTTCATATAATCATATCCACATACTCATGACAAAGTATTGTAGACTGCAAGCAAATTACATTGTCTTGATCTACTACAATCATGATTAATTTCTTTTTCCAAGGTCTAGCTAGAGCTTCTTTTGTGCACAAAATGGCATGTGTGAAAATACCATTCCTTGTTTCACACGTGAAAAAAAAAAATGAGACAAGTGCCGTTAAACTACGAAAGAGATGCACCAGAAGGTTAAAATGGAACACAAACATGATTTGATTAAAACTAGAAAAGCTAGTTTTGTCTTGTCAGTAAGATAGGTAGTTGATTTTCATTCTCATTTTTTCCCAACCATCACGCAAGACCCTCCCAATGGTTTACCTCAAGCTCCAAGATATATCAACCTCCACTCCGCTATCAATTTGGCATTTGCCTTTGTTTCCACTTCAATCTCCTCTACTTCATTCCCTCTCTTAAAGCTATAGCTATTGACTCTGTTCCATATCGTACATCTTTTGGATTCCTTTTCTTAAGACTTCTTTTGCTCACAATTTGATCACATTCAATGACCCTGAGTTCCTTGTTCTTGCCTTGATATATATCTGTATTTCATTCCAACACCTTACATAGTTTCTATTACAACAACATTATCGTTTTTGTGCTCTACACCAATTTATTTCATGAGTTCAGACCATTTTTTGTGTTTGGTCCTATTACTATTAGTAGCCGTATTTTTTCCCCAGGCTCTTTCCACATCTAGGGGATCATCACTAACCGCAACATCTGGTGGTGGAGAGGTTAATAATGGATTTCGTGTTAAGCTCAAGCATGTAGATTCTGATAAGAACTTAACCAAATTTGAACGCATCCAACATGGCATGAAGCGTGGAAGGCACAGAATGGAACGTCTCAAGGCCATGGTTTTAGCTGCTGCTTCTTCTTCAGCATCAGTTGACGCACCAGTTGTTGCAGGAAATGGTGAGTTCCTAATGGAGATAGCCATTGGCACTTCCCCCACTGCTTACTCTGCAATTATGGATACTGGTAGCGACTTGATATGGACGCAATGCCAGCCGTGTAAGCAGTGTTATGATCAGCCTACCCCTATTTTTGATCCCAGAAAGTCCTCTACCTTCTCCAAGTTATCGTGTTCTAGCCAACTGTGTGAAGCACTTTCTCATGCCGCCACATGCAAAGATGGCTGTCAGTATCTCTACACCTACGGTGATTACTCCTCAACACAAGGTATCATGGCAACCGAAACCTTCACTTTTGGTGAGGTCTCTGTCCCGGCTGTTGGCTTCGGTTGTGGAGAAGATAATGAAGGTGACGGGTTCACACAAGGTGGTGGCCTGGTTGGACTTGGTCGTGGACCTTTGTCACTTGTTTCACAGCTTAAGGAACCCAGGTTCTCTTATTGCCTAACTTCCATTGAAAACGCAAAAGCTACCAGTACTCTCCTGATGGGCTCTCTCGCAAGTAAAGGTGTGAATGGCACATCATCATCAAGTAGTACAATCAAAACCACCCCATTAATCCACAACCCATCACAGCCATCTTTCTATTATCTTGATCTTCAAGGAATATCCATTGGTGGCAATCGCTTACCTATCCAAACATCCACTTTCTCACTTCAAGATGATGGCACTGGTGGCCTAATCATTGACTCTGGCACTACCATTTCCTATTTGGAGGATAGTGGTTTTAGTTTGGTGAAAAAAGAGTTCAAATCACAGATCAATCTACCAGTGGACAATTCTGGTTCGACAGGACTTGATCTGTGCTTCACATTGCCATCTGATGCAACTGAAGTAGATGTCCCAAAGATGATACTCCACTTTAAAGATTCAGACTTGGAGTTGCCAGCAGAGAACTATATGATCGCAGATACAAACTTGGGAATATTGTGCTTGGCAATGGGGAGTTCAAGTGGAATGTCTATATTTGGTAATGTTCAGCAACAAAACATGTTGATAATTCATGATCTTGAGAAGGAAACTGTGTCTTTCCTTCCCACTAATTGCGATCAGTTGTGAGTTTCATCACCTTCTTTATTGATTTCTTGTTTAAAAGTTCTCATTTATTACATCTAGCAGTTGCAAACTTCTTTTTTTTTCCTCTTTGGTATGTGTGTAATCACAAAAGAACAGGAAAAGAAGAATTGTTGAGTAAAGACTTGTCTGTTTAAATAAGAAATGTACGTGCTTTAATTATCTGTACATTAATGTTTAGAACAAGTACCTATTCCGTTGCTTTTGGATTAAAACTCATCGCTACATGTATAATTTAGATTAATATGGTTTCTAATTAAACAAGCTTACTATAGTAATTAGCTCATGTCAGACCTCTTGCATCTTCATGTTATAGTGTGGCTTAAAATGCTGCTAACAATTTCTCTGTCAACATCAAGTTACATAAGATTAAGTATAAGACAAAATTGATAACAACTGCATCTACTGTTCTTATTCAGTATGATACAACAGATAAAGATTTGAGAATTTCCTTAAGAGTTGAATTAAACCCATGTCCCTATTCTTGATCCAGAAAAAGAAAACTATACCATTCTCCTTTTGCCCCCAGCAAATATGGAACAGCTACAGGAGTTGATAAAATTTTAGGAGTTAGTTAATATAATCACAGTACTTCCTTCTCAAGTTTCAATACTGCCATAAAGGCCTCTTGAGGTACATCAACCTTGCCAATTGATTTCATTCTTTTCTTTCCTTCGGCCTGGCCAGAAAAGATATATAGCATCATGCAATAGTTGCTACATTAATGGAAGACAATCAACTGAGTACGACAAAATTCATTAGTGATTTCTCTCCGAATTTCTGAAACATAAATGTAGAAGTTCATAGAAAACACATTTGATCATAGAAGGAACAGAAAAATTAATGAGTATAGAGCAGTTCAATGACTTTTTTGCAGCTTATACAAAAAGCCAGTAGAGTCTCCCTTAAACATGCTATTAGCATTTTCGCAACAAATATGCTAATATCTTATACATCAGAAATTAAAAACGAGGTACCTGTTTCTTGAGTAATTTCTTCTTCCTTGAAATGTCCCCACCTACAAGAAGAACAAAAGCAATTATTTCACCCGCTAACAAGTGCCAACAGCTTACCGAGTTAATATCTTGATCCTTCAGTAGATCCAGCTAAACGATTTCCAAAATGGACCAAGGGGAAAGGTCATTTTAGTTTTCTTTTTTCATTTGCAAAGATTTGCTAAGGAGAAACTTCTTAAACAATGACACGGTAGATATAAAAAAATCTCAGTTCCAATAACGAGTTAGAATCACAAGTTAACCATATATAGGCATAGCTACTCATGAATCTTGACAAAATATTTAAATGATTAGATAACACCTAAAAGCATATTAGAGGGCAAAGGATCATCTTACCGTAGCATTTGGCTAAAACATCCTTCCTGATTGCAGATAAAGACTCACTGGCAATAACTTTAGAACCTATGCATGCCTGAAAATAATAAAATATATCGATTGAAATCTTTGGGTCAACCATCTCAAACAATTTACTTGACAGCTCTAATAAGAGAGCAATCATATCAGGCAATCAATTAATTTCGAAGTGGGTTTTAACAAGTATTAGTAATGGCGTTCATCTTCAAAAGAGAAAAGAAAATTTACTTGGATGGGCACTTTAAACATTTGTCGTGGTATAAGCTCCTTCAGCTTCTGAGTCAAGGCCCTCCCCACCGGATATGCCTAAGAAGAGAGTCTATCAACAACAAATGTTCCAACCCAACATTCTAGACGTTTTTATCACCTATGTTATTAATTTAGGTAAGTAGAGATGCTTAGTATTAACAATTAACATGATCATGATCAGAAAAGGTCAACAAAATTCAAGAGTGGACAAAGTAATCTTTATAGTAACAAGGTAAAAATCCCCTTCAGCATATATTAGCTATGAGCAAGATGCCATTACCAGTGTATACCAGATGCATCTAACATGGCAGGCATTTTAGCAGGTATTAAGGCATCAGCATTGGTGCTTGATTTTACTAGAAGAATGGCTATTCCTTAAGCCTATTTCCAGACTGAATTTGTTTCTATTAATTTCTTAGTTCTAGAATATTTTGCAATAGGAAGTCAGACGACCAACTAAGGGCTGGCTCGACATGACCCACATGTACAATGAACATGGGGCTTGCTGGGTAGAGCACCCCCAGGAGGTGCAACCTCTCAACAGTAGCTGCACCTTGCAAACCACAAATTGCAAACCCATAAATCAAGTCAAATACAAATTTCCTTTTTGATAAATCTCATATTTCTATCATCTTACAGTTGAGTTCAATACATATCCTCATTTACCTTATCCTTGTGTACAATTGTTGATAAAGGCTCCACGGGATCTCCATTTATCTGAATGTCGAGCTTTATCAAATTGCTTTCCCTATAACTATCAATAAAAGTACGAACAGATGAATAATTACTAAAGGTATAGTCTTCCAGTTGAGTGTTCTAAAACAAAGATTATACAGTTCAAACATGGATGAATGAAAGTTATTTTAAATTTTTAGCTCAAGATGGAGAACCATAAGAATCTCTTCTACTTGACTTTGTGGCTTTTCAAGGTTCAAAGTTTATCAAATCGCTTCATGCAAGCAAAAGTCATAGTTGCTTATTGAAAGGCCTTATGACTTACCCTATAAAAGAATATTCCATGCTGGCATATCCCTTACTTCTTGATTTGAGCTGGTCAAAGAAATCGCCAACCATCTATAAAATCAAAATGCAAGACACTAAGAGACAATTTCACCAGTATAAGAATAGCGATGAAAAATCTACTCTAGTTAATTGACATATAGAGGAGGATTGACAGAAACTTGGAAAAGATTTGCTTGGAACTGAGCACAGGAATTCGTCAAACAGCAATTGGTGGAGGCAAATGGCTGCTAAAAGAAGGTTACCTCAGCTAGGGGTAATTCATACGTGATTGATGCTCTGTTTTCAGTAATAAATTTCATTTCCTTAAACTCTGCTCTTCGTTCTTGAGACAACTCCATAAGTGGACCAATATAATCTTTTGGTGTCAGCAATTCGATCTGTATAAACAAGTTAGTATAAAATTACAGGATAGGTTACAATTCATGAAATAACTGTGCGTGTGTGAGATAGAGCTCATAAAACTCCTATTATATTACTCAAGTCCTTTTGCAAACAGAAAGACCTTTACAAATGGCTCCTCAATTGATTTCCTCTGTCCAGATTCAGGAAGCAAAGATGGATTTGAACACTCAACCTTCAAGAAAATTTGTTTACAAAAATCATTCGACAACATACAGTTTGTATTAAGAAAGTTAACATTACTCCAAATGAGTAATCGATAAAATATGGAGGTACATAGTTTAAGGTCTCAAACAATTAATCTTAAGTAAGAATCCACTGGAAACATGATTTGTACAGTATGAATATAGAGAGAACTATGACATAACCAAACATGTTTTAAGTAAGACATAAAGATGAATAGGTGTAATCTAGGCATACTTGATTGCAGGATTAAATGAAAATTACAGTATCACCGTCTATGCAGTTCACTCTGTACACAACACTAGGAGCAGTAGTTATTAGGCTCAGACTGTATTCCCTCTCAAGCCTTTCCTGTAAGAACATACCCAATTCAGACCCAATCCTGAACTGCCATAAATCACAAAAATAGCTGACACCTTAAGAGAAAGCAGACCTGAACTATTTCCATGTGGAGAAGACCTAAGAACCCACATCTAAAGCCAAATCCCATCGCACTTGAAGTTTCAGGCTCAAACTGCAGAGTAGAAGAGAAACAGGCAGAATGAAACCTTTTATTCAATGGCTTCAAAATTTTATGCTCACGCATTACTTTCCAGCATATATATTGAGAAATGTTAGGTCCTAAAAGGGGCCACATGCCTAATATGTGGAATTAGAAAGCGTAAGATTGATGAAAGTAGAACCAACGAAACTAATAAATGATTAGAATTATATGAGCTAGATGGACTAGAGATAGTGTTCGAAACATAATGAGAATAATTAATTAGGCAATTAAACACCTATAAGCCAAATACTCCAACCTCTGGTTTTTCAATCTGGTCTTACCTTGTGAACTTCAAAACACAAAAGATAGTACTACATGTGGAATAACATCCGATCCATTGCTGCACCTTAGGTAACAGCTAAAGCTTTGGGGTTGGATAGTACATTGGAATGGTATTGAAGTCTATATGATTGGGACATATAGAGTTGAAGTTATACTACCCTATTTTGAAAAGGATTTGTCACTTATAATTATTTATCTATATTTCATACAAGGAGTGCATTAGAGCATTATTAATTCATTCATAAGCCTCACCTAATAGTTTAAGTTTTTAAATTGAATGGTTTCTTGACACAATCCTTCAATATGGAAAGAGCACTCAGCCTACCATTGACGTTAATACTAATGCTTCAAAGTAAGATATTCAGGGAGGAGAAGAAAATAATTTAAAGAAATGACAAACATGATAATGTAAAAAATCAGGTTACATCTTCTTTTGCTAGTAATTAATCATTGTAAGAGATCAAGCACTTAAGATTTGATTCCTTAAGAAAATCATATTGCTGGCCAGCTTCAATGTTAAGTATATAAGAAGTTTTAAGTCTAAAAACTTGGAAGAAAATAACTGCAACTAATAGCTTATCAGCAAGCCTTATGCACCTTCAACGCTGCATCATTAAGTTGTAGTTTCTCTAGTGCATCACGCAACTCTGGAAACCTGGCTACAAATATAAAGATGAGTAATCCTAGAGACGCAAGTATGTAAAATGCTGCTAAAGGGAACTAGGAAAAACAATGACAAGCAAGAAAAATACTGGTCTGCATCAACTGGAAACAAACCACAGAACACCATTGGAGTGGCCTCCTTATATCCAGGAAGGGACTTGTCAGCCTTTCTACTATAGTTAGTAATAGTGTCACCCACCCTTGCATCGGCTACCGATCGTATAGAAGCAGAAAGGTAGCCCACCTGAAAACATATATGTGAGAAGTAAAAAGGCATCACTATATTCTAATCCGGTGAAGTAAGAAGGAATGTTCAGCTATGAGATCTTCAGTAAGTAGCCAAAAAGAAAAAGAAATGCAGACCCAACAAGTATGCAAAAAAGGAAATTTTGACTTTGCTCCTTATTTTGAATATCATGTGAAGTGACATTACACAGAGAAGATCTAGCACCCAGATGCAGCTCTGGGCAGGTTTCCTATTTTCTATCACATCATCCAAGACAGTTACACAGTAACTGCTGATTGCAGGGCCATTATGGCAGGTTGACAATTGCAGTTTGAAGTCTATAACATTCACCAAACTGTGCCATAGAAGGAAATGTGTTCGCATGTCTGTTTTTGTTTGTTTGTGGGTGCATGGGTGCGCGAGAGAAAGAGAGACCAAATTACAATACAATGATAAGTGGTTGCCATCATTTTACCTCACCAGCATACAATTCTTCCACTTGTAACTGATTAGGAGACAGAACTCCAAGTTCATCAGCATAATAATCCTATCATTTCAGAAGCAAGTTTAGTGAAAAGTAATAGGAAATAGTAAACAAGTCACAAAACCATTGAACTCAACAAGGTAATTTGTAACAAAATATATTTTTTGTTACTGTAGCAGCAAAAGTAATAAATTACAATTGATAATCCATGAATAAGTTTACTTTACCTTCCCACTAGCCATAAAATAAATCTTGTCACCTTTCTTTATGTTTCCATCCATAACTCGGAAGTAAACAATTACACCACGATATGGATCATAGTAACTGCATAAAGATTTACAAGCTGATAAAACAGATAGCAATAGAACCCTTTTTGTGAAGATAAACAGGCTAATTAAATGAGAAGAAGTCAAAATGTGATTTATCATGCCAACACAATTTTAAAGAATGAAAATGGAGTTCCTTTCGAATGCATTGGCATTCTCTAGTTGTATGAAATTGACATGCACTTGATGCATAACATCTGGTATATACCCTATACATATGTATAAAAAGATATTGATGCATTCTGAACCTTGTATATATTTTAATGTAGGTCAACACACCTTATTCACACACCTTAGTCATTGGAAATATGGATGTTAATGCAACAGGGGTGGTAGCAACACTTTTCCATCAATAAAAGTTCAAACAACATCAGCACACATCAAACCCACTTTGTCAATGAAGCATAATTTTGCACGATATTATCTAAGCTAAGCTAGCATCAAAGGTCTGTACCCAGTTCAGAACAAAATTGGACATATAAGGGGATGCTCAGAAAATAACAATATGCAAAGACAATCCTTAGCATCAAAGCAGATTTTGCTAACACCAATAAGTCTAATCACCAAGATGAAGGGGGAATTTACCTATCAAATATCAAAGCCCTCAAGGGCATATCAGCAGAAGAACGGGGTGGGGGAATCCTTTCCAAAATTGCGTTCAATATTTCAGTTATACCTATTCCCTCCTGGATAACAATAGCAACACTGTAGATTGTTGTTTTCAAAGCGAAAAGAAACATTTCCATTGTATAAAAAAGCATTTCAGTGATCAAAATTGACAAACCTTTGCAGAGCAGAGTATTGCATTGCTACAATCCAAGCCAATAACCTGCAAAGCAAGATGTGTCAACTTGTGAGCACCTTTAGATTTTATTAGTCACATAAATATCTGATGTGAAAACCATAAAGGAGTAAAATGCATCATGACTAGGCCAGATAAGGATTACTGACAAACGTCTTCAATGGATAACTTCATACTAGGAACGTAGAAAGAAATTATGTGGTTGTTTATAAATTAGGCAAAAGTTGGTTGCTTCTTTTTTCTTCTATCCAAAGTAACAATAATAATAAGAAAAGTATGGCCATTTCATTGTATCCCAACAGAAGTTGATTACTTCAATTTTGCAATGGGATACCCAGTGAAGAGCTCTATCATCCTATGAATCAGCGACATTGAGAATGGAAAAATTTTCCACCATCTTAGCAAGATAAGAAAGACTAAGCTTATGCAACATAAACAGCTACACCTGTACTGGGGCAACATAGAGTCAAATTAACTTGTGCCACTTTTAGCACCAACCTCTTCAATCTCTTGAAGGACACGATCTGGCTCGGCACCTGGAAGGTCTATTTTGTTTAATACCTGCAATAGGCGTGAACAATCCATCTCAATCAACAGCTGAATCATGAAATATAACAATTTGAATAGACAAGATAAAAAGTCCGTCATCCAAATATAGCACTGGGAGCCATTTTCTATTAAAACAGTGAGTATTTAAAGATTAAATCATAACTTTCACTCTAACGGCAAAGCCTACGTTCTAGAGTTTGTTAACAGAAAGAAAGTGTCAAACACTTGGTTAGAATCTTCTAATTGGAAGTAGAGACAGAAGTAACATAGAGTGAATGGTTGGGAAGAGAAGTGACTGACAGGGATGATTTCTAGATTGTTTTCCAGGGCCAAGTAAACGTTGGCAAGCGTTTGTGCTTCCACTCCCTGCAACAAAACAAATTTTAAAAAATGCAACAAATTAACTTGGATGATACAAGTTTGAAAATTTGAAGTTGGTGTTATGATGATAAATGCTTGGAAAGGCAGAGCTGACCTGGGAAGCATCCACGACAAGGAGAGCACCTTCGCAAGCAGCAAGAGAGCGTGAAACTTCGTATGAGAAGTCAACATGGCCAGGAGTATCAATGAGATTGAGGCAATATGGTTGTTGATCCTTAAAATAAACATAACGCATGCGAGCAGCCTGCAATTTGATAGTGATGCCTCTTTCCCTCTCTAAATCCATATTATCAAGGAATTGCTCCTTCATTTCACGTTTCTCCACAGTACCAGTTGTCTGAAGCAATTTATCAGCTAAAGTTGATTTCCCATGATCTATATGTGCTATGATACAGAAATTCCGGATTTGCGAAATAGGAACCTGACAAAACCAAAGAGTTATCGTCTCTTTTTCTCTTCCTCTTCCTCTCTACCTCACTAAGTATATACACATAATAAGTACTAAAGAAACAGAATAAGAAGAAGAAGAAGAAGAAAGAACCTTGGAAAGACGATCCTGGCCAACATGGACGAGGTCGAGTTGGTTCTCGACGCCGAGAGTAGTTTGACAGAAGAGGATTGGGGAAGTATAGGAGGATTTTCTTCTTGTTCTTGTTGTATGAGGAAGCTTGAGCTTTGGAAATGGAGGACCCAGACAAGTGTTACGAAGAGATGATGGTGAGGAGGAGGAGGAGAAGAAGATAAAAGAGTGTTTAATTGGGAGGGAAAGAAACGAGAGGTCTGGTGCCATTGTTAGAGTCATCATGTACGTTGTTACGGATTGGGTTTGGCTTTTAGTTTTACTTCGCTGAAACTATAAATTCAACTTTCGTTTGTCGGCCACAGAACACCATTCCCTCCGCTTCTAACCACCACTCACTGCTACAAGACACCTCACTACTAATTTCCTCTGCTCTTGCTTACTTCCTAAAATTTTGAAATTTTATATTTTAGTTTACAGATCCTTTGTGTCAAACTAAATTTATGAAATTACGAATATTAAAATATTTAGTGACCATGTAATTTATAATTTGAATTTCATAAAAGGTATTCAAAACGATGGTTATTACGCATTAAATAAAGGAGAATAGATCCTTCGTCTCTATTTTTGTGTACTTACTATATCTTATTAGATCCAAGTCATTCATTTATATAAGACCCATATAAATAGATGGTTTGGATCTAATGCGACAAGGTAGGTACATAAAAATAGAGACAGAAGATCTCAGGCCTAAATAAAGGGATCTCAAATAGATCAATTCTCTCTTTTAATATGAATTAACATGATAATTGGTTAAAGTATAAATAAGTTTTAGAAACTTATGAAAGGTTTTATAAACTATTAGAGAAACCTAAAAAGAGATAAAGAAAAAGGGAGGAAATAAACTTATATCAAGAACACCAAAATCTTAGAAAGTGATTATGAATACAGGTACGCCAAAATCGTTCAATTCAATAATTGTCGTTCAATGAATACAACGGTAAATTTCAATAACGATGTACAATTCCTTAAAAATTACTGTTAAATATTTGATAAAATATCCATAAGTACTTTATCTTATTGGTTGCTGAGTTATTATAATTTATAAAGACGTTTAAAATTAAATTCAAACGAAAATATTTTATTATAAGATTGTAAACGATTTTTTTGATAGTTAATTGTATAAAAAAATATTTTAGAAGAAGTACTAACGAAAATTTAAAGTAAAAAAGGAGTTAATTTTGCTTGTGTTTTTCTGTATTATTTTCTTTTGTAATAATTACCGTTAGGTAAATAAATTTTATTTAAATAATTATATTCTTTAAAATAGCTATCAATATTCAACAATTGTTGATGATATAAATTTTTTCTCAAACAAAATATATCATAAATAACTAATAAATCAGTCAGATCTTCCACTTTGAATCTATTTGAACAGATGAAATCCTCCAGGGATGGAACATGATAAATGGCAGAGAAGATCAGCTCCCTTATTTGAAAGTATAGTATGGATATACTTTTTTTTTTTGAAGGAAAGTATGGATATACTTTTATTCACGATGATAACTTTCAGTCACGGTTGTATGATTCACACTCATAACTGATGTTTTTTTTTTTTTGAACTTTTTATTCAAATATTATAATAAATTTATTTATTATATATATATTTATCCATTTATATCAAATATATTATCTTCCTAATTTTATTTTATTTTTTATCATAATATTTACTAACTAATTTTATTAATTCATTTTAAATATTTTAATTCTTATATTTTTACTAATTTTCACCTAAAAATTTTATCCACATCCACAAATTTTAATTTTTTCCACGAATTTTAAATTTTGACAATATTTATTTATACATCTTTAGCCATTCATAACATAATATATTCATAAATACTCTCCAATTCTCTTAAATTTTTATTTTTATTTTTATTTTTTCTACAGGTCACTAGTGTTACACTCATAATTTCTTAAAATTTTTAAATTATAATCAGTCATAACTCCTTATATTTGTATAATTTTTTATAAAATTTTCTCTTTATTTTTTAACTATGTACTAAAATATTATAATACATTTATTTACAACTTTTTATGTAAACTTTTACGAAACTATTTTATATTTTCTTCTATATAAATTTCACAATATTCACTCACATATTTT
Organism: Erythroxylum shatona; assembly: GCA_027568895.1. Taxonomy (NCBI): domain Eukaryota; kingdom Viridiplantae; phylum Streptophyta; class Magnoliopsida; order Malpighiales; family Erythroxylaceae; genus Erythroxylum; species Erythroxylum shatona. The sequence continues at coordinate 4,650,203 of JAOSBK010000009.1, read as the reverse complement.
GTCTATTTATATTTTTAATTCCTTTGTTACTGTACATTTTCAAAATTTTAAAATTTTTTAATTTAAACTTATTTTATTAATTCATTCTAAATATTTCAACAGTTATATTTTTACCTATTTTCTTTGACAAAATTTTATCCGTAATCACACAATCTATTTTATCCACAAATTTTAAATTACACAATATTCATTTATATATGTACATAACATTACATATATATATATATAAATACTTCTTAATTCTAAATTACGTAGGCATTATATTTATTTGAATTATCACTGCACATTTGAGCTCTGTTTGTTTATGACATAACAGGTTTAAAAATAGTTAATCTTTTTAAATTTTGAATTAGTATATAATTTTTAAAAAATTTGAATTTATTGAATAATTTTCAAAATAACATACCTAATAAATAGGCATTCACATAGTTTTTAGTAGATACAAAAATGAGTAAAAACAATATTTTGATTTGATTTATACAAAATTTAAAAAGTTTTTTATTGACTTGAAATTTTTATAAAATGCGACTATGCGAGACTAAATTAAAAAATTAAATATTTTTAAATATATTATCCTTCTTTGTATCTACAAGTTGACAATATTGGAACCTACAAAGCTCAACTAGAGGGCTAGAAGTAACCAAAAGGTCTCCAAAAGTTTAAAGCGGGAAATTTTTTAAATCAAAATCAAAGACATTATATATACTCATCCGGCGAGAGCTCGCCATCTTTTCGAAACGACGCACTCGCTAAGGCACGCATTGTGTTGTTGATTCCCTGAACTAGGTAAGGGAAAAATAACGGAGAGAAGTTATCAAATGACGATTCAGCTGCAATCGGAGCCCATGGAGTTATTGCAACTGATTATTCCGATCAAATCGACACGGCGATCAGTCTCGCATCTCGGCCACGTAAGCGCTCTTTTCTCTCATTCTTTTACAGGATTTTCTACACTTATCTGATAGCCGATTCCGAAGTTGATCGAATGTTTTGATTAACTTTTTGTTGTTATTAATCCTGTCGGGAAAGGCAGATCGCGCACTCGATTGCTTATCTTCCTAGGCTTTTGACGTAATATGATCTTGAGAAATCTGGCGAGCAAATATGAGATTGTTAAACATTGTTTGGATAAATGATTGTGTATTAATGCCCGTATCATTCTGTAGATAGTAGGTCCTCGTATACTATGATCCGAGGCGACCGGGCGAAACATACAAGATTTTTCAATCTGTTCATGCTTTAAGCTTATGCTTTTCTGAGTCGAACGGATTTAGACATGAAGCTTCGCTTCGATGTTAAATGTTTGCATCGGTTAAATTTTTTTATATAATCTATAGCAGTCCTGTGAGTTCCGAACTGATTTAGACATGTAATTTCACTTTGATTCTTCCGATTTTTTTTTCGAGTGCTTGCATCTGTTAGCTTTGTCGGTTCTGCCAAAACTTGTATCAGTAGCCGGTGTTTGTTTTTCATACCTGTTCTCACATTTGTAGTGTAAATTTGGCCTGTTACTCTTACATCTCGAAACTGAAAGGATCCATGTGATCAAGTGGTTGGTTGATAATGTTCAAATGTTTGTTTTACTTGAGTGTTTTCACATTGAAGTGTAATAACCTTGGATTGTTCTTGTCTTATAACTCAACATTGGAAAGAGTTCATGTGATCAGTTGTTTGGTTGACAAATTGGAACGTTTCTATGCACTGATTCGACTTCTCTATATCTTCTCTGGGTGTCACATAACATACAGATGAAAAAGAGACGTGCTAGTTGTCACATAAGATGCGATTTTTCAAGGAGAAAATGACCAAGGCTGGTTTGTCACCCACAAAAAAGATTTGCAATACGAGATGATGTTGACTTGGACAGTTTTCAGGTAATCTGGTTTTTATAATTTATCTTTGGTGTCAAAAATTATCGCTTTTCTATACCCTGAAGGAACTTCATTGCTGATTACTTGAAACTCCGAGACCTTGAAGATGAAATAATTGAGATAAATGGGAACGGTTAAAAATTACACTATACCTACTTTGAATTATAAGAAAAAAATGTTAACAAAGTATTATTTTGATGGTCTTCATAGTTATTATGATTAATATTGCGTTAATTACTCTTGCATACCATAAAGTATTTGTTGGTGTGCAAGGATAATTTAGATAATATTGACCATAATTGTTTTGAAGATTACCAAAACGACGGCCGAGTCGAGCCTTATAAGTTTGTCTGTAGTATGTCTGTTTTCTTGGTACAGTATCTGATCTTTGGGAGCGTTTCTGTAGTGTAGGTATAGCTGCTTAGTGTTTGGAACTTTCCTGTGTGTACCTATGGGACCTTTGGACACTCCTTATGATTTAAATTAACTTGTAGAGAGGGGTGCCTTCGGGATGTGGACACAGGTGGTGCATTGCTGTCGTTAGCTTGTGCCATAAGCTGTGCGGTTAAGTCCCGCAAGGAGCGCAACCCTCGTGTTTAGTTTGGAACCCTAAGTGATACAGTTTCCATTTATGTTCTTCTGTTCTTCAACTTTCAGTTTGAGATGCGTTAATTAAGAGTGTAAAAGATAAGAAGATTGGTTATCTTATTTAAACATATTCACCTTTTCAAAGATCGAGTCTGTTGAATGGACTGCATATGCTATTTTCCTGATCTTAGATTGATGAATTCTTTCATGCTGCTAAGAGCAGTTCTGCAGCTCAGCAAAGAGAAGTTCAAGAACATAACAGCGGTGAAGGATCCGTTGAAGGCCCGTCATTGTTGAAGCTGGTATAAAATTCTAATCTTCATAAATTTTAACAGCTGTTAATTGCTGTTTATAATGCTTAGGAAATCGAATTTCTTTAGGAAAGAGAACAGATCCATCGAAACAAGTTAAGTTGGTCGTTGTCACTGGCCTCGTCCCGTGAAAAAACATGAACGGCGTTCAAAAGGATTCTGTTTCGTGTTACCAGGTATAAATATGTTTATGATACAATGCTAGGAGAGAAAGTTAATGCCTGCAATCTGCTATTATCATTTTCCTTTTCGACGTTATTATTGACCCTTCCCTTTCCCGAAACTTTGAACGTATAACTTACCAGTTGTTTAGAGATGATATTTTATGGCTACGCTGAATTCAACAGCTTACAGCTTAAACCCGATTTAATTGGATTTTGTGCCAAATTCGGACTTAAATAAGAAAGTTTTTGATAAGGACTTTGGATTCGAGAGGCTCGGCCTGAATCCCGGATGACATCAGAAAAGTGAATCTTATACCTTTCAATTGTTAGTGGTGTGAAATCTGGACAGTCAATAACTTCTGTAGTGAGTGATAACAGTAATTAAAACTTTCCAAACTTAATGTTTAGCAGATTCCTCCAAATTTGGCACAAATTTTAGATTTTCATTTAGGTGCTGTACTATTATTCACCACTAATTGTCGGTTCATACAGGTGATTAATGAATTTAAGGAGCTCTTTTAGGTCTAGGAAATTTGATTTGCATATAGGTGATCAATTAATTTGAGAAGCCCGTGTAGTCTCTAATGTAGTCATGTGTGTAATAGACCTAAAAAAAATAATTTGATTATAAGTAACTAAAATTACATGTTTATAGACTTTGACATATTAGAAATTCATTATTGTTTCAGCTATTTATCATGCACAGTGAATTTTAAACTAAATAACTGATTCTCGTTTCTTAATATGCATGAAGTAAATTAGATTTTAGAACTAAAGGGGAATTTCTGAATGGTGTTTTGTCAATCACGAAAATTTTGCATGTAGTTAACATAACGTGTAGTTACAGAATCTTAACCACATCAATGTTCGGTGGACATGGTCTCTGGCTGTAGCATTGTATTTGGCATGTTATTTTGCTCTTATAGTGTTTGCTTATTATTTGTTGTACATTATGAAAAGTTCATCTCATCAACATGAAACCCTGAATGTATATTGACGTTACGTTGCGCTGAGTTCAAAAACAAGTTCTATGGACAACTACAAATTCTTCATTTGATTTGGTTTAAAATTAGAGCAAAGCCTACAGAACAGTAGTAATGCTCTTGAGGTACATGGCTTCTTGACGTTGCATTAGCTTTGCGTCTGGCAAAATACACGCCTGCATTGCCAATATTCATTCAATTGCTGAAAGCTTACTGCATTCGATGAATCGGAAGAACACAACTGACATGCAAGCCACTATCTGCTGTTTTTGCGTTATCTAGCTGAGCTTTGCATCATTTATCTGTCATTATTAAGGTAGTATTCTATATTGCTTGTTTATAGTTTTATAAACGTCATAATATAGCAATCCATTAACTAATTATACTACCCTTTGTTATATTAAATAAATTTTTATTTACTATAAAGTAAAATTCTTTTATTAACAATCAATATAATTAACTTTCAATTAAAATGTTCCACAGATCAGTGCATGTATTGTTCTAAACAAAGAAATTTATATAAAAATATTAGTCTATATCTTTAAGTTTAACTTTTGAAAATTGATGCAAACAATTTCAAGTCCTATATATTTGAAATGAAAAATGAATTAAAAATTACTTAATATTAAATTACAGAATCTCGAGTCTTCTATTTCTGAATTTAAACATGAATACAAACAAAATTACCTAATATTAATTTACAGAAATTTGTAATGAATTACAAAGCTTATTTTTAGTATTTTATTATATTTATGTTATTAAATTAATAACAAATCAAAATCATTATGTTTGATATATCTATAAATTTATTAAAGTTACCTTCCACGTTAAATCATGAACTTTAATTTAAAATTACTTGATTTAATTTTTATTGTTTGTTTTCAAATTGTTACTTTATACTCCAATTTTTTCTATTTTTTTAAAAAAATGTGATTACTTATTTTTTATTCTTCAAATTATATCTTTTAAAAAATTAACAACTAAATAATAATAGAAGATAAATTTCTTGGGTATTTAATAAAAACTTGTTTTATATCCAATAATAAAGATAAAATGAATTACATAAAAATTTGTGAAAATGTTTTAATTTGTGCATGATTTTTTATTAGTGGTCTACATAAAGGTTAAATTTAATAGTTTTGAAGTTTGGTTGTTTATTTTATTTTGAAATTGTACTATTAATTTTCAAATCTTATATCAAAAGTTCTAAAAAAAAAACTTCTTTCATAACATTAATGTTATGTATTTTTGTTACTATTAATCTTTTCACTAAAGTTAGTTTAGAGAAAAAGAAAATTTAACTTATTTTTAATAAAAAAAATTAAAAAGATAATTATATATTTTGTTTTGGAAGCAATACTAATTTACATAAATAGGTACAATATCATATATTCAACTTTGTTATTTAAAAATAAGTATTGATAATTAATGTGATGTAGTAACTTCTTATCATACCATAAATAAAATATTAAATGTTATATTAAATTTATAACATTGATTTCTAATTTTAAATTTACTAAAAACTTTGACAACTAAATTAGTTATTCAATTTCGTTAAATATTACAATACTAATTTTTTTTAATAAAGTTGTTTTCAAGTAATAGTAATTTTACATAATTTTTAGTAAAACGCTTTGAAAAATGAATCAACTTTATAATAGATTTATATTGCTAAAAAAGAATTGAAGTTCCATAAATTCTTAAAACATGGAAACATTTAAAAAATAACAAAATTAAACAAATCAAAAGGTCAAAATAATTTTCGTAATTTTAAATATCAATACGAAAATATTTTAAATTAAATATTTTAACTTATGTTAAATATTTAAATATTAAATATTTTCAATTAAAGTTGTTTTAATGTAATAGCATTTCGGTAAATTTTAAGTTAAAAAATTACAATTTATAACTTTTTGAAGTAATATTAATTCGCATTAAAAAATTTAAAAATATTAGAAATTCAGCTTTGTTATATCAAAAATAAATATTAAATAACAAATGTTAATTATTAACTTCTAGTCATGCCATTAATAATATATCAAATTTTATGATAAAATTACAACACTAAACGAATAATATTAATTTTTTGCGTACACCTAAAAGATGAAAAATAAAAATTAATGAAATGGTTAAGATTATTTTCCTTAGGCTAGATTTAGTTCTAATTTGATACAAAATTATAGTCATTCAAGTATTTCTTTCACTCTTGTTAATAATCATAACTATTAAGTATTCGAAATTAAAAATTTTCAAATAAAAGCAATTTTATTTTTTTTAAAGCATAAAATGAAACAATATTTTTTATTTTGGAAGTAATATTAATTTACAAAAAACAGTTATAAATATTAGATATTCAACTTTGTTATTTCAAATTAGATATTAAAAAGACAGTACTAGTTATTAAGTATTGTACCATTAGTAATATATTTGATGTTATAATAGATTAGTTTTTGGGAGATTACATAAATTCTGACAAGATGAAAACTTAAAAATTAAGATTAAAAAATGTAAGTAAATCAATCGAATGGTTAACAATGACATTTTTTTTACAAAACATATAAAATAAATTTAACTTTTTAGCTTTGTTATTTTTAAAGTAAATGTCAAATATTAAATATGAATTACTAACCTATAATTTTGTTATTTTAAAATAAATATCAAACAAGAAATGTGAATTTCTAACTTATTAATAATATATTTAATTTTATGAAAAAGCAACATTAAAAAACTACTCTCACTCTGGGAGATTCCATAAATTTAAAAGGTGAAAACATAAATAAGATTAAGAAAAGTAAACCAATCAATTCTTTTAAGATTATTTTATTCATTTTATTTTAAAATTTTAAATTTTAACACAAAATATATTTAAATATTTTTAATGCAAAAAAGTTACAAGTTAGTAATTTATTTAATATAAATAATCTTTCTTTAATATATATTTTTTTATATTTTATAAGATATTATTCAAATTTAACATAATGATATTTTTCAAAGTGTTGATTATCGTTACTGTCCTTAATTTTGTTTTGAAAAGTGTTGAACATACAGTATTAAATAAGTGATAATAAACTTTTATGAAATCAATACTTTACTTGTTATTAATTAAAATAAATAAATTACAATTTTAATATATTTTAAATTATAATCAAATATTTTAAGTTTTATGAAATTTGTAAAGTTTTATTTACTTATTACATTAAATTATCTTCTATGAAAAAGACTTACCATAGACGATATTTGTTATTTGTTATTGTAGATTGAATCAAATTGAAATGAGTTAGTAAAATGTTAGATAGTTTAATCTTAAACATGAAACAAAATATTTCTCTAATATCTTAAAATATATTTAAGATTAAAAAACCTTCTTTAGTAAATTGGGCAAAGGGAAGAACTTTTTTTCATTAAACATAAGTTGCCATTTTTTAGTTCTCAATACTCAATATATTTGTAATTGAATCGTCAACCTCATTTATGTTAAAAAGAGTAAATGAGTAATGACATAATGTAGCAAAAATTTTCTCGATATGTTAAGTTTGATTCACTTCATGCATGTAATTTTTTGAATTTGTCCTCAATTATATTCAAGTTGATGACTATTAAGTGTTAGCAAGGATTTTGTTTGACTTATTTTTGTTCTAAAAGTTCAAAATGTTTGAGCTATAATTAATGCTATTAACATTTTGAAAATCTAAACGGCCAAATTTAATTAAAGAAGTTACATATTATGTTAAATATGTTCCTATATTTTGGATCAGTTTTAAGTTCATGCCTAATTGGACTTGTCTAATTAATGTTATGGGACCAATTTATTATGCATTTAATCACATTTAGAGTATGTTAAACAATGTAAGGCAAACCTAACTAATCTAATATGTTTAAGACACCAAATAGATATAAAAGTGTTATATCCACAATTTAAACTAACCAGGTCGGAGTTCAAAACATCTTTTCAAAATGTTAAAAATGTCCCTAAAAAATTTAATTCTTTTAAAAGCTTCAAATTTGTCCCTAAAACATTTTAAAATAAATGGCCCATGTGAATAAAAATTAAAGTCCATCTGATCCATGTTGCACACTTGGTTAGTCCATTGAAAAACAATATAACTTAAACGCCCTCAACCTTATCTTGCCAATTTCAATGGCCCTAAGCTGTACAGGACACGCTACTTTACGACAAGGCAATGTAAACAAGTGGTTGGATGAAAGGTCATGCGAGGGAAGATTAAAAAGAAAAGGATTCAGCCTAAAAGAAAATTCAAGCTATTACACATATAACTTCTTCTTTTTTTTATATCAAACATGAGATAAAGGATTTTCGATTTTGTTTCCTCATAAGTTATTTTATTATTTTACATGATTTTATTATTCTTATTTTACGACTAAAAGTCTAAAACCGCACAGGTATTGCAAGTAGATGCTAAAATAAATTTATACATTGCAAACTAACATCACCACTTAGGCGTTGAAAAAAGAACTCCATACTTCCGTATTTTATTGTTATTTTCACATTTTCTAGTAGTAGTTGCTTTCTCCGAAGATAGTTATCTTACATTTAAACCACAATATTATTCAATTTCATAACAATCAAATATTAATGTTGAACCAAAATTGGTATTTTTGATCAAGATTATATTGCTTTTTTAAAAGAAATTAAATAGACTTAATCATTCGTAAAAGTCATGTTTAACTTATATTTGTCTTAAAGTTTAAAAAGTTTAACTATAATCAATGCTATTAACATACAAGAGAACTAAGCTCACGTCTAATTAGAGAAAATTGAACTTTTGTTACATTCAATTCTAATCTATTTCTTAATTATTGTAGTTTAAATTCAACCTATGAATATGTTCAAGATGATATCAAGTAAGTTTAATCAAATTTAGATGATATTAAACAATTTAAAGTAAACCTAATTAGTTTAATATGTTTTAACATCAAATAGACTGATAAAGTCTAATCTCCACAATGTGTACTCACTAGGTTGAAGTTTGACTTGTTTTTAGTTCTAAAAGTTCAAAACAGTTAAGATTGTCCTTAAAAAAATAAATTTTATGAATAACTGAATTCAGACCAATTTAAATCAAAAGTTGAAGTCCATTCGGTCGATGTTGCACACTTGGTTGTAGACCAATATAAAGCAAAAACCTAAACTCAAGTTTTCCATTCCCAATGGGCTTAAGCTTACTGGACAGACTGCGTAAAAACAGGGCAAGGTAAAAATAAAGTTCGTAAAAGGACATACGAGACAAGATTAAAAAGAAAACGATAATCGAAAGCTGTTGATGATGATTTTGAAGATGTGCTCTGAATGCAACAAGAATTCAGGCACATTGCAACTTAAAAAAGTTGCGCATATAACATTTTTTTAAATCAAAAAAGAGATAAAAGGATTTTCGATTTTGTTTTCCCAAGAGATAATGATCTAGTATTATGCATAGAACATTTACATTATTTTATTATTTTCTCATTTTATTACTAAAATAACACAGGGAATGCAACTAGATGCTTAAATAAATTTCTACATTGCAAACTAGCATTACTGCCAAATGCCAATCAGAAATTGAAAAAAGAACTCCGTACTTTTTAAGTTTCATTGTTTTATTTTTCACGTTTTCTAGTATTTAGTCGCTTCCCGCCGGTAAATAGTTAATCTCATAGTAACACAGTATCGCTGCCTCCAAATGCACTAAATAAGCATATGCCATAAACTTAAGAAAACAGATCAAATCACATACAAAAACAAAATTCTAGAATGCCACACATAACAAAATAAGTAGTAGTAGCTTGTTGCAGATTTTTTCCGACTGTCACGTATCAAATAAAACTTACCAGACGATGACCTAGTGAGCGGTTTCGTGAGAAGCAGCAGCAGAACCCACACACACACCCAATATATATATACACACCCAATATATATATTACCGTCGGCGGTTAGACGGAGACGTCTCAAGCGTAGAAACTGCCAGCGAACTCTCGCGACGTGACTTCAGAGTACTTTGTGACGCCATGTACAGCGGAGAAATCCACCACCTGCTGGCACCTGAAAAAGCAGAGGTTAGTCTTGAACATGCTGAATCTGTAGGCTAAGTTTTGCTCACAGTGAGGAGATGTTACTCTGATCCGTCATAGACGACTCCGGATGAGTTTAGCATCGGAATCGACGATGGATTCGATGGAGACGAAAGAAGAAGAAGAGAGTGAGAAAGAGCAGTGAGTGTAGAGAATAGAGAGTGTATTTTCTAGGAGCGTTTGGAAATTTAGTAACCAACGAGTATTTATGAGCGCGCGCTAATGATTCAAATTTTCAAATTGTGAGAGATAGCCATTACCAACGACACTTGTCCACTTACTTATATCTCGATTTAAATATTGAAAACCAATCTTTTAAATAAATCACTCACTAATTTGCATTAGTTAAATATCATCTAACTAATTATTTAAAAATTCACCCAACTCGATCAATTTAATGTAAAAATTTAAAATTGTCCAAATTTTTGTTTCAGTTTGCAATTTTTTAGTTTGATTTATAACTATTAAAAACTGATCAATTTATTAATTAGTCGACCGATTTTCATAAATTAATAAGTTTTTATAAACTAAAATAATTCAATTAATTTTTATTTAACAATTTTATTTTTCAATTAAATTTCAAATTATTTAAAAGATAAGCACAATTTCTTTTAATCATGTTTTAAATTTTTTAATTTTATTTAATGTATTTTATAACAATCTAATAACGATTTAACCTTTTAAACTTTAAACTTTTTATTTTACCAGTTTAACTTTTGATCGAGTTTTTAAAATATTATATTTAATAAAGAAGTTTGAATTTGATCCATCTAAAATTAATACACTATATTTAAATTAAATTAAATAACTTTTTAGTTTAATTAATTTATTGCAAAAAAAAATTATAAAGTTCAGTTAAACATTAATCATGAGATAATAAATAAAAAACTTTTTATCTTTTCTTGTTTTATTTCCAAGCCAACGGGACAAAGACCCGAAATGTTAAATGTAGGAATCAGATAGAGTTACTGTGGAAGCTTGTTTAGTTTACAATAAGCGTAGTCCCTGAACATTTTGGATTTATATTTAGGAGGATTGTGTGGTTGGTTTATGAGTTGTTGAAGAGGACCAACGATCATTTCACCCGGTGGCTCCAAAAATACCGGCCATGACATTCTTACTTTGTCCTTCGCAACAGTAGTTCTATGCAACACGCTCTTGTACTTTCCATTACTGACGACCTGTCATTTAAATTAATTAGATTTAATATATCTGTTTAGTTCAAAGAAGTTAAACACAGTTTTTGATCTATCTCGAAGTCCCAACAGATTAAAAGAAGCAAATTGAATTGGTGAGATATTTAAGAACAAGAACAAACAGACCTCAATTTGGTCACCAATGTGAATGATAAGGGCATTGGGGATGTACTTGGCATCAATCCACTGTTCATCCTTAAAAACTTGGAGACCAGAAACCTCGTTTGCCACAAGAATCGTCAGAGCAGAAAGATCAGTATGAGCAACCACGCCAAGGGCCAAATCAGGACGAGGACACGGTGGATAGTAGTTGATCTTCAACATATATTCCAGTTCTTCGCCACCTACTGCTTCTTTAATCACATGTTCTTCGAGTCCTAACCCGAGGGATAGGAATCTTAACAGCTTATCCGCCACTTCTCTCAGGTACTTTGCGTACTCCTCATTAGCCTCTCTGCATTAATTACATTCATAACAATACATCAACCATTAATCATATAAAGCGGCATTGCATATCAGAACACCATACAGACCTGTAAGAAGCAGCATGTTTAGGCCAGAAGTTATAGTTAATGGATGAAGGAGGCCAAATCCTGTGGAAAAGGTGATCAACCCATGCCTTCTTTTCGTTAGGATCTCTCTGCAGTTTAGTTCCATAGCCTTCTATGTCTTTAGCATCAGGAGGCTTAGCATAAAGCTCTTTCTCTTCCTGGGGGAGTTCGAAGAATTCCTTCCCAACAGCTTGTAACTTGGCAATGACATGAACGGGGATTCCATGGTTCACAACCTGGAATATCCCCCAGTCCCTGGAAGCTTTAGATATGGAACTCACGACCTTGCTTTGATCAGGGTCTCTGAGATCAATTGTGGGAATTTCAGGAGCAGGGCCGTTGAATGTTGTCATAGCAGGTTGTTCCTCCTCTGATCTAATGAATTCATCAGGGATGGAACCAGTAGACAAGGACTGAGAAGCAATGGCTTGAACTCTCATTACTTCCATTTAAGTTTTCTACTTACAGTTCAATTGATGCTATTTCATGACAGGCCACTGAATCTCTATATATGAGAATTCAAGGTAGGTTTGCGGTGAATCAAACAATAGGATACAATCTTTACAATGCAGGCGACAGAAATGGAAGGTCTTTTAAAATATATTTACAATTTACATAGTACAATTTACAATTTATACAGTATATTGATGCTTTTATGGATATCATTAACTACGACAAAAGTTAGGTGGCCGGATTCTTAGTTTGTTTCTTTATGTGACCACCCTAATTACTCACCGACCATATATTCCAGATTTTCTACACTAGCAATCCGTTCTTTCCTATCCAAGAGATATTTAATAGTAAGAAGAAAAACAACAGTTGAGCATATTTATAGCATCTTTATCACATCGTTTTGACTATTTCATTCTTTTGGATTAATATTAATGAGGGTGTGATATTTTATTCAAGATTTGTATAGACTTCTAGCATTATGTATTTTAGAATCATATGCTCAGTACTTGTTTTCGTTCCCTGTAAGATAAGGGTATACCCGGTTAGCCAATTGGGACATGCATCTCATATATCATTTGCTTTTTCCAGGAGCCTAAGGGTATGTTTGGACGTGGGTGGAAGGATGGAATGGAATGGCCCAAATGACTCAGGTCATTATTTGGGAGTCTATTTTGAAACAGGATGGAATGGTAATTAATGGCTTTGGAAGCCATCCTTTGCCATCCAAAATTCAATATTTTGTGACCTCCCAATTGGGGGGTCAAGGATAGAATGGCATGGCTTGCCTTCCAAACTCTAATTTAATGACAAAAATACCCTTAAAAAATTAATGAAATTATAACCCCAGTCCAGGAAATACTTACGCGGCTACATGTTACTACGTCCATTGTGTTTCTCTTTCAACTGGCTTCTTCCATTGACGAACATTTTCCTATATCTCAATGCTATAAATAATAGTTACGTTAATGGTGATAAGGTGAAAAAAGGTTTTTTTTTAATGTTTGGGTACGCAACAAATGAGCTTCATGTATTTGTGAGACACGAGCTTCATTTTTCAACCATTACGTCAAAAATTTAAATTTAAAATATGTTATTAATAAACACGGCTTAAATGTTCTTGATAAAGCTAGCATTGTGAATGTTCATAAATTTTAAATATATTATTAATATATACTGCGAAATGTAGAAATAGATTTACAACGCCAAGAATGATTATCAACCATAACAAGACACATGAATAAATACCTAACGAAAAGTACAGTGCGATGAAGGTTAATGAAAAAGAATAAAAAAGTTGATTGTTTATATAGGAAAATGAGAAAACTATATTCTGAGCATCTTACAATTTGAAATGCTTTGAGGTTACTAAAAATAGTTTCATGGCAACTATGCATATTTTATTACAAAGGTAATTTTGAAAAAAAAATATTACAAGTCATTCCATTACATTCATTTTTAGTATTACTCCCAAATAATGGTCAAAGGAGTCCTTCTCTTATTTTATTTAAACTTCTAAACAATGGAGTGACCTATTTCATTCCATTCCATTAATTGTCATTTCATTTCATTTAATCCTAAACTCCCAAACATACTTTAAGGGTCTTACAAATAGCTTGCAATCTTCAAATTATTTAATTTCCAAAAAGAAAAACATAGCGTCGTATTATTCGATGAGAAGATGTGCTACTGTTGTGGTGAGGCTCAGTATAAAACGCGGGATGTGGAGAGTTATTAGGACGGTACATCGCAGGTTTGTTTCTCTCAATTACGTAACGGATTGGATCTCCTCTCTCCTCTCTCCCCTCATCTCCTCTCTCCTCCGATTTGTCAACCAACATGCACAATCCCAATCACAACATAGCCCTAATCGACTCCTTCTGCGAAATCACATCTTCTACTCGTGATGAAGCCCTTTTCTTCTTAGAGTCTCACCAATGGGATGTAGACGCTGCGGTCTCTACTTTCCTTGACAACAACGCCGCCGCAGACACCGCCACCACCACATCTGGCCCCCACCAAATCCCTCCTATTCCTCTCTCTCCTTCCCCATCGCGCTCCCCATCGGGGTCTCACTCGCCTAATTTCTCCCCCTCCCACTCTTCCTCTCCTTCCCGTTCCCGCTCTCGCTCTCCGTCACCCACTCCTCCCTCCCGCGTTCCCTACAAGCTCAGATCACGTCAATCCAAGTCGGCGGCTGCTGGCAGCAGCAGGACACGCGGCGGGATTCGTACGCTTTCTGATCTGAATCGGGCCCCTCAGGCCACTGGGTCCAGCAGTGACGAGGACGAGGCCCAGCGTTATTATACTGGTGGAGACAAGAGGTTGAATTTGTCTTTCTTTTCCTTCTAATTGATTTAATGAGAGCCGAATTATCCTTGATTCTAGTTAAGTGTTGATCTATTAGTTAAATTAAAGCATGTATAATACATTGTTTGATTCCAAAAGCGATCTATCTGTCTATAATAATTTTTGGTGTTTCTTATATGTTCTTTCTTTAGTGCAGTGGAATTTTAGTCCAGGACCCTACAAAACGTTACGATGTGGATGGCTTTTTTGATCAAGCTAGACTTTCTGGAGCTGTGGACAGATCTCCTGATAACATTCGACCGTCTTCTTCAAGTTCAAGAAGCTTCACTGGAACTGGGAGATTACTATCGGGAGAGACGGTTTCGGCTGCTCCTCAAGCTGTCAATCATACCATTGTGCTTTGGAGGAACGGCTTCACTGTTGATAATGGTCACTTGCGTCGCTTTGATGAACCTTCTAATGCTACCTTCTTGGAGGCAAGATCTTATCAGTTTTTCTTTGTATCATTTACTTGATCTTCGGGAGTTCAAATTGTATCAGAACTGCTGTTTGTCATCTTTGTTTGATGCCTAGCATCACGATACTACAGCATCCTACATATCTTCGGCCGACCAAATGACTGATTTAACATTGCAAATATTCTGACTTATATGTCTTTCATGATCAAGAAATGACTTGACTGGTCTGTTGTTGGATGATTAACCATATTTCTGGTCAGATATATTTGCTTATTTTGTTAAGGGGGTTAGTCAGTGATTTCTGCTTTCATCAACTTCTTGCCTGCGGTAAAATTTTTAGATACTTCAGGTTAATTCCAATTCTGTTTGATATATGTGCTTATCATTAATTCTTCCAAATGCAGAGCATTTTGAAGTCCGAGTGCCCACAGGAGCTTCGACCTGCTGATAGGAGGACAGAGGTCCACCTTAATCTTATGAGGCGAGAGGAGGACTACTCGGTGTGTACCTTTTCTTCCTCTCTCTCTCTCTTTTTTGGGTACCCCTCCTGGCTCCCCAGTAAACCATTATTTAATTATCAGCTGCTTATCCTATTCTTGGCTATACAGGAACCAGAGAAGCCTCGAGATCCATTCCAAGGTGTGGGAAGAGCTTTAGGCAACAGCAGCAGCAGCTCTGCGCCCTTGGATACAAGTCTTCCTTCAGATTCATTAATGACTGCTCCATTGCCAGCAACAGGATTAGTTGTAGATTCTTCATCACCAACAACCTCAATTCAGCTAAGGTTAGCAGATGGCACACGCATGGTTTCACGATTCAACTTGAACCATACCATCAGAGATCTACGATCCTTCATTGATGCATCAAGACCGGTAGGAGCAAGAGATTACCAATTGCAGACAATGGGGTTCCCTCCCAAACCTCTCACTGATCTGGATCAGACAATAGAGGAGGTGGGCATAGCTAATTCTGTAGTTATCCAGAAATACTAATTTGGTTGCTTGTAGAATTTGAATTACCCTACTTTAGTTTCATCATATCTGTTCTAGAGATTGTTAATTCCATTATATTTGGAATTCAAATGATATAACAGCAACTTAATTCTGATTTCTGTAAAAGATTCTTGAATTTGAGGACAAGGTATATTTCGCTCCTGACGAAGTAAAGAGCCGTGGAAAATGTGTTTTAATCATATGATAACAAGAGGTAACAAGAAGTGATTTAATTTTTCAAAAAAAGAAAACGAGGTAGGGGAAGTGGCAGGAAACTGGAGCAGGCAAGCCCTTTAATTGAAATAGCCTTTCATGATTTGCAAGTAGACCTTTTTCTTTGGTAGTTGAAAGTAAATTGATTAAAGGATCCTCAAAGAGGGAATACAAGCAACAAGGAATGTATCTTGACCAGATTAACGATTGCAGACCTACTAAAGACCAATTCTAAAGAGCACAAAGTCCGAACTAAAGAAATAAAGACCTGATTTGTGAATGCGCCATGTGATGTGATCTGTTAACCTAGCATTAGGCTTGTAGTTTGGTAAGTGGTCTCTGATAAATGAGAATCCTCTCAAGTTACAATGCCATTGGTTGTTCTGGACGATCTTTTTAGCGTTCTTAGTATGTGTCTAAGACCTTGTGCGTAATGGACTTTGTCAGAGTTTAGTAGTTATGAAATATTCTCTCAAACTCCAGAAACTGGCAGCTTTTTAGTGTTGAGAGTGAATCCATCTCATTCTTATGACTCCCTATCAGTGAACAACTTCCATATTCTCTTGATAATGAGCTCTTTGTTCATTACTTGTACCCTTGTAAATCACGGGCCTCCTTGCTTAGAGACAAATTTCAGGCCATATCACCTTAGAGTTCTTGCTCGTCCTCGCATCATCAGATCAAAGAGTTCTTCATGATCTTCTCAGTTGATTTTACTAAGTTTTTGGGAAGCATGATATGTGAGCTCTAATAGTTGTGCTTGCTATTGAGAATTGTGCTAACTAATTGCAATCTCCTTACCTAGGGTATAAGCTTATTCTGCTAATAACCAATTCTTTTATCAGTGTGCATTAGAAAGTGTAAGCAATTCTATAAGTTGGTCTACTTATGGTGATTGGAATTGCCAAATACTTGAGAGAGACATATTAAAGTTGGCAATATGAAATTCTTGAAAGTTCCTTAGCTAGGTTGGATAATCCCATAGAGAAATGGAGCTTACTTTTGGAGTAGTTAATGCTCAACTTATACGTTCTTTTAAAAACATGTAAAGATTTCTTTTACGGATTGCATAGAGAGCTCATCAATCTAGCTTAAGAGCATCAGATCATCATCAAAAGCAAGGTTAAATAGTTTGATTTCCTTGCATGTGATATTTGAAGTTACAACTATGTTTAATGTCAAAAGAATTAACCTAGATAGAATCTCCATGCATAGGGTGTGAAAAGTAAAGGGATAAAGGATCTCCTTGTCTCAATGATTTGGCATCAGTGAAAGTGCTTGTAGGTTCTCCATTTATAATAATGCCAAATGAGGTGGTAGTGATGCATTGTTAGATCTGTTCTATGAAAGCCTTAGGAAAGACAAACTTTAAGGCTACTTAGAACAAAGGGTCAAAAGCCTTATGATAAGTTAATTCTTAAGCAAATATTGTATAATTAATAGGTTATCCACAATGTTTCTTCCCTTGATGAAGGCGTTTTGACTATGATTAATAAATTTCCTTAGAGTTTCGTCCAATATTTTAGCAAGCATCTTCCATATGGTTTTGTAGATAACATTACAACATAAGATTGGCCTAAAATTATGGAAGGAAGTTGGATTACCAATCTTGGAACTAGACTCATGTAAGTTCTATTAATTTCCTTCAACATTCTTCTATAAGTTAAGAATTTCTAAATGACCTTTGTAACCATATCTCTAACTTTAATATAGGAATTTTATAAGAAAAGAGCATTATCTCCCTCAAAATCATATATGGTCGAAGGAATCTCAAGAAATACAACTTGAGTTTGATCAATAGAGTCATTGATGAATAAATAACCTAAAGATGAAAGAGGATTCTCCTAAGATGTCTTTGAAGTAAGAGAATAATTTTTTTGAGCTCCTCTTGGTTTGTGATGGGCTTCCCAATTTGATCCTATAGTATGGTGAGTTTGTTCTGATTTCTTCTAGCATTGATGAAATTATGAAAAAAAAAATGTTGTTCCTATCTCCTTATTTGAGCCAAAGATCCCTTGAATTTTGTCTCAAGAGGCTTCTGTGGGTCTCAAGAGCTTGCATATAATGATTGAGACAAGTTTTTTCAAAAGATACAAGCCTTTCATTATCTAAAGAGTTATATACCATTATGCTTTAATGATGCCCTCTCTAGTTCTTCTGTAGCTTCTTCAATATCTAGACAAGGAGACTTGTTGAGAAGCTTAAGTTCTTTCAGTCATTCAAGTCTCAACATGCATATATAGGCCTTATGTCCCTCAAATTCCTTTTGCATTCCTTTCTTGATTGCATTTTCAAAGCCTAAAGCATTCAGAAGATAATTATTAAACCTAAAGGGTGCTTTGATAAGCTTGCCATAATTGAAGTTGTTAACCATCATTTAAGAGAGATCTAAGTTTTATTGAGTTCCCAAAACAAGTTAAAATAAGAAAAAAAATACATCATCCATTCATCATTAACCAGAGCTCGTTCTAGTTTCTTTCTTAGTCTCCAAGGTCCATCTTGTCTTTTTATCCCAAGTTAAGAATTGACCTCCAAATATCAAGTTAGAAACCTCAAATTTATCAACATATGTTATAAAATTCTCATTCAAATTTCCTTGGCTTCTCTTGATCTAACAAATTTATGGTAGTATATAGTATTATTGTAATATGTTACATTTTTATGCCAAAAATTGTTACTTTGAAATGTTAAATTAGTTACAAACACAATTGATAGATTGATGGGCTTGGAATTACTAGATATGAAAACATTTAGATGAATTTTCTAATTTGCTAAATAGGATTGTTAGACTTTTAGTTTGCTTTTTGTCCAAAATCTACCAAAAATCATTAGGCTTTCCCATTATTGTCCTTCTTTATTTTGGTTTTCAATAAGCCTATCAAACAAGGATTTTTCTAAAACAAAAGATATTTAACAACCAATTGTTTGTAGAGGTTGTTTTTAGCTACCACAATTTCTACTAATAAGAACTAGGGGTCTAAAAGTTGCTATATGGCATGTCACATCTCAACATTAATGGAAAACTTAATGTCAATTTGTTTTTATAAAAAATTAAAAGTTAAAGCATTTTAGTAGAACTTTTTAAATTTAAGTCTAGTGATATATGCTTATGCACCTCAAGTAAGGTTGGACGAACAATTTAAGTGCAGTTATGGGAAGAGTTAGATGACTTGATTCAACAGATCCTCCCTAATGAGAGAGTTACTCTAGGAGGAGACTTTAATGATCATATAGGGGTAACCTCAGATGGATATTCAAAGACTCATGGGGGTTTTGAGTACAGTGATAGGAATAATAGTAAGACTGCTTTGTTAGATCTTACGATAGCATTTGAGTTAGTGATAACCAACTCATTTGTCAAGAAATATAAGGAGCACTTAGTTACTTTTAAGAGCAAAACCACCAAAACTCAAATTGAATACTTTCTCATAAGATGGAGCGATTGACATAGTTACAAGGATTGCAAGGTGAAACCTAATGTTTGCTTATCAATTCAACATATATTTTTGGTTATGAATCTTAAAATTAACGATTAGAGGAAGAAGAGAAGTCCTAGGAAATGTATTAGAGTCAGATGGTGGAATCAGAAAGAGGATAAAGTAGAACAACTGTTAGAGAAGTGCTCTAAAGGTAACCACATTTAACACTTATTGTACAAATCATTTTATGATTAATAAAGACATTTTCATTATTTCGATGTTCATACGTTTATGGATTTAATGTTGATCTGAAATTGATTTAATAAAGTCCTTGATACAAAACATAGCCTGGAGGAAATTATGATGAGATCATGATAATGAGATTCCTATCATATGTAATTATGTTAGTATCTAAACTCATAAGCTGTAGACATAAGTTGTTTAGAGTTAACATGTGGATGCTTATTGAGAGTAGTAAGTACATTGGATGGATCTACTATGAAACAATAATATAAATATTCTATTCTAATGTCAATGATCATCATAGCAATTGTGCAAGTATCTTTTAACTTGAGGCATTCAAGGATATCTCAAATATTGATCTTGTGCTTTGACTTCATTCATCGGTGCCTTCCAAGGGTTACTCATAGGATGATAAATGGATACAACTTAAGGTAATTGGAGGTAATTGAGTAGTTAATAAAGGATTCACCAATCTTAATAGAAGGAGATGATACTCACGACTTCTTATCGAGGTCATTACTCAGGAGTCTCTGACTAAATTAGACATATGTCATAAAGAGAGTATTTAATAATACATAGAGTAATGAGATCCTTAGGACAAGATATAATAACACTTGGACTAGATGTGACGTTGTTAGTCTATTAGGAGTTAACACTTTAACCATACTCTGAACCAAATAGGTTATAGATAGTGAAAGGACTAATTGCATGGCAACATTGCGTATAGAAGGATTCGTAGTCAAACCAATGACTTTTCGGTCAATTGAGAGTCATGACGTGTTGCTAGATACTGCTATTAACTTACTTGAATTAAGTGTTCATTCAAGTGGCCAATATAATTAGGATATAAGTAAAAGATCTTACATAAAAATGTCCTTCTCTTTCTCATAAGTCTTTTAAACTTTTTCTTTTGAGTCTTGTTTCTTGTATTTAGGCTAAACATTTAATGTGTAGTCTTTCATAATTATTTAGCGTAAACATTTCCTTACTTAATCTAAATATTTTCTTATAATGACTTTATTTATTTATTTGTCTACTTTCTTGTTTATATATTTGTTTACTTACTTTATCTTTTATTTTATTCTTAATCTTATTCTATATTTATTGCATTATTTGTCTTATTACTTATTTTTATATTTTTCTTCTACATATATATATATATATATATATATTTATTCTTAATATCTTTTATGTCTTTTTTATTTTTTATTTTTAAGTATTAGTTTATTATTTTTATTTTAAGAAAATAATCTCTTTATAAATAAAGGATAGAACTGCATACTTTTAAGCTTTTCAAAACCTTGAATATTAGTGAGACATTTACTATAATGTTATGATTGTTATTATTTTTAAAATTCGGTTTTCAGAAATTTCCAACCTTATTCATCATAATTTTAGGCGTTCAAAGTACTGTACAGAATTTATCCTAGAATTAAGTTTAAAATTTTGTTACCATTAATTGTTTAATCGAGCTGCTCGTATGAATTAAACCAAATTGATTTTGATTACTCGTAGACCGATGAGTAATACAGAGGCGGACAGACTCGTCGCAGGGATGGGTAGATCGGTAATAGCGGCGGCCAAGAGCGTTAATGACGAGCGCGAACTAAGGAGAGAGAGAAATTGCAAAGACGCTTCACATTAGCAGTTCCATGCACACTGGTCCTAACTAAATAAAAAGGGTCCGCGACCTTGATTTTTTCTCTTTTTCTCATATATTGAAGAACAGGGTTTATTTACAAATTGCTTTGCTTACTTTTTCTTGTCAACTGGGATTTAGTTGACTTGAGACTGTCGAAGCAATGCTTGTTATTTTGATATATGCATGTGGTTTCATCCCAAATATGCACGCCTTTTCCTATGATTAGATTAGGATTACTTGTGATTGTCATGCTTTGTGCTTGTGATGATCAGCAAATGGCTGGAGTGCTGCCGAGAATCGTGAGGAATTTGAAAGATGAAGTTGTTTTGCGCTTGCCTATTTTACCCAGTAGGCATTTATCTGTTGGTAGCAGACCGTTAGTAGATAAGGCTGTTGAAGATGGGGAATTACGTGTGTTCGTGGTTGCTGGAGAGGTTTCGGGCGACACTATTGGGTCTCGTCTTATGTCCTCCTTGAAAAAGCTCTGCCCTGTTCCTGTTCGCTTTTCAGGTGTTGGGGGGTAAACAACTGTCTCTGCACTTAAAACACTTGAAAATTTCCCCATTATAGTTAATGATTTTCAGAGGATGAGTATGAAGCCAAGTGGTAGGCACCCCCTTCTAGGTGGCTAGAGGTCCTGGGTTCAACTTTACAGCCCCTGCTCTAAGGGCATAGTGCTCTTCTAGGAAACATAAAAATGGTTTAATCTAGTAAGTTAATCTCTAGACGTAGATGGCATGTAAACAGGTAAAAATCATAATCTATTGCTTGCTCTTTTTGCTGATAGTATATTCGTAAAACGCCTTCATCTGTTCTTTCTTTCTTCTGAATGTTATGTGCTCTACAGATTTGAGTATCGTTAGGAGTACAAGTGATTGCTGTTTCTACTTAATTTGCAGAAATTTTACAAATATGTGGATCTAGAATATGCCTCTTTAAAATTATTTTTTTTATGTGCATAAGGTCAAGGATGGCTAAGGAAGGATTGGAATCTCTTTTTCCTATTGAAGATATTGCAGTGATGGGAATATGGGAGCTGTTACCCCATTTGAATAATTTTAGGGTGAGTATATAGGGTGAATTATCATACTTTCTTCAATGAATCAAATCTAATTAAACAATATCTTTTAAATGTCAGGTTAAGTTGAAAAAATCAATTGAGTATGTCTTTTGTTTTCAACCTCATGTTGTTGTGACAGTGGATTCCAAAGGCTTTTCTTTTCGTCTTCTAAAGCAGTTACGAGGTAATGTGAACCGCCCTCTTTGTATTATCATCTCTGCTTGCATATCACTTATGCATAAGTCCACTGGTAGGAAAACTGGAGCAATGGTTTTTGCAGCTAGATGCAATCAACAAGGAAAGAATTACCCAGTACACTACCATTATGTGGCACCTTCTTTTTGGGCATGGAAAGGTGGGGAAGCGAGACTTAGAGGCCTTGCAAATTTTGTGGATCATATTTTCTGTATACTTCCAAATGAGGACACAGTTTGTAAATCAAATGGGGTGGATGCAACCTTTGTCGGCCATCCCATTTTAGAAGATGTTTTAGAGTTGAACTCGGTATGTATTTGTCTTTTAATAACTTTTGGTAATTGATTAGTAGTTTTTGTATATTTGATCTACAGATGCATAATGTTCCTAAGAAAGACTTATTCTTCAAGCTTATGTTGTTTTTATAAAAGATTTGGTTGCTCTAGAAAAACCTTTTGGTATATTTGTTGGATATAAGAAGTAGTCATTCAAAATTTAACCAATCTGATGCCCATTAATGTACAAATCATATTTGAAATTGACTGTCAGCTTGTCTGGGGGAAATTATAGCAAGGACTATATCTTCAATCTAGTGATCAATCATCTAGTGGATTTTATATACTTACAACAGGCTAGGCAGGCACTCCCCCTACATGGGGAGTCCTAGAGAATAAGAAGTGTTAAAATCAACATCAAAACTTTTCTTTTATTGTAGAGTAATTTATAGATAAACGCAAGCCCTTTAATGGGCATGCCTTTTTCTTAAATTTTCTTTTCGTTGCTTGTATATTTTTTTCACAGTACAGGTATGCATAGTTACATACTCTTTGAAATTACTCAGTTCTTTGTGTTTTTCGTTGATGCTAATACTTTATTATGTATTAACCCATTTGTGTATCATATTTAGGGAAAGCAGCCACATGGATGGAGGATACAGAAGGATTGTGAATATTTTAGAAGTAAATACGCAGTGCCTTCAGGTAATGTGAAATGTGAGGCATAGTTTTATTTCCTGTGATAAGTATAAATATGTTTATCGATCAGACAATGCTTAATGTTATAGTTCTACTAATGAGTACTTAAGGAGTTTGATTAATAGGAACAATCACCCTAGATCTCAGTGATTAAACTTCTTATGTCTTAAATCTTTATTATATGTAGAAAAGAGCTCTTTGGTGCATATATTATGTATTGAAACTTCAAGTTTGCATTTGGTAGATGCCACAGTCATATCCTTGCTCCCTGGAAGCCGATTACAAGAAGTTAGCCGGATGCTTTCCATTTTTACCAAGACTATAGAGCTGATAAAAGAATCCTTCCCCAAATTGTTGACAATCATTCACGTGGCTCCCAATCAGCACGTGGAGAACTATATAACTGAAGTCACTCAAAAGTGGCCTGGGCCAATAGTATTGATTCCGGGAGGAAATCTACATCTTAAATACTGTGCATTCAGCGTAAGTCTCCTATTTATTTTTATCTGTAATGAACGTTCATATATTTAAATCAAATAAAAAGAAAGGTTTATAGCCGTTTATGAATGAAATTCCTAGAGAGTACTGACTTTATCCAATTCAGTTTCCCAGTTCCTGTAAATTCCATTCTGAAGATGCAAAAGAGGATAAAATAACTTTGTTGAGCGTTTCATTCGCATTGCCAGAACGCTTTGGTGTAGTTAATTGCCATTGACTATACCTGATTTCCCTTTTCTGTAGAATTCAGCTGTAGCAGATACTATAAATAAGTACCTTATATTTTCCCATTTTTCTATTTTGTCTCCCCTGCCTCCCAAGAGTCTGTACCTGGGCACATATGTCTGATGGAACTAAATAGCTATATTGTTTCCTGTTTTGATTGTGATCTTAAATTAGGCATTTTTTTTAATGAGAACCCTGATAACTGGGTACCAAATGCAAAGCTTCTTGTTTACCATTCCTAGTGTGTAGATTTGGAAAACATGAGCTAGATAGGTGTCAACTTCATTGTTGTTGCTGGATTGAACTCAATGCCTTGCAGGCCAGCAAGGTGGCATTATGTACTTCAGGAACAGTGGCTATGGAATTGCTGCTTGCACGCTTACCCTGTGTTGTTGCTTATCGAGCCCATCTTTTGACTGAATGGATAATTAAGTATAAAGCAAAGATACCCTACATGTCTCTTCCCAATATACTCATGGATTCAGCTATAATTCCTGAAGCTCTTTTTCAAGGATGCACAGCCACGAATCTATCTTCTATGCTTATGTAAGATCTGCCTGCCACTGAAGTTGTGACTTTTCTTCCTATTTCTAGTATGTGATTAACAGGGTGCGAAAGAAAAGCAAAAATTCCAGTATTTCTGGTTCATTGAATGTTGACTTGGTAATTGCATGAGCTCAATTTAATGATTTCGTTGTTTACTTTTCTGACTTGAGATTTAAGCTCCACTGCAGGGAGCTAATGAATAACAAGGCACTCCAAGAAGAACAGATTGTTAGTGCTGAAAAGGTGATGAGACTACTGACCCCTTCTAAACAAGTTATGAACTACTTGGAAGAGCAGGATGGGAAATGGAATTCTGCAACCTTCACTCCAAGCATGATAGCCGCGTCTACTATGCTATGCTATGTAAAAAACTGAATGGCTCGGAAAACAAACCTTTTTTTTTTTTTGGCTTGAGTAGTCGTGGGTCTAGGTGAAAACACACTTTACAAGGCATTTTGTAAATTTAGGAGGTGATTAATTCGGTTAGGCTTTCAGTCTATGGAAGAAAATGAAGAATCCTGATGTCTTATATGTATGCCGTTGGTCACCTAGGAAGTTGGGCACTCACATGTATCAATTGCTTGTTACATATAAAATGGAACCCTTTTGATATGGCAACTCATTCCTCGACCATATCCAGCATTTCATTGGATAATTATTTTGAAATGGTTGGAAACTGTTACCAGGCGACGCACTTTATTTTACTTGTTCTATTCATGGACGGACAAATTAGGCAGAGCTTTTAGTGTAGTTGAGTTTCCTAATTGTTCATTTGGCCTCGTTTTACTTGTTCTAGTACAAGTAACACTAATTTTGAAAATATACTAAATGAATTATGTTATTTTAAAGATAATGGGGTTAGAAAGATGGAATAAGTATATTTGGAGTGACCCTGCTAGGCTAGCAATAGTTTAATGCGAGGAATAGGATCCAATCCTCCCACTCTCAAAGTCAAGGCAAAGGGATGCCACATCACGCTATTCAGCCTGCATGGACATAGACCATGCGTAATTCTCGGCTGTAGAATGTCACTTGCCTGGAGACCACAATCACACAACTCCTTATTAATAGTAAATCTATCATGACAACAATCTTTATATCACAACACTCGAGCTCCAAAAGAACCATATATAACAAAACACCCTCTTCCTCTGGCTACGCACATCAACTATGATCAGAGACTAATTAGCTGTATCACCTTCTCCAACTACAAATCACACCGTCAACAATGGCAATGTCAAAAGGGTTTATCAGAATTTGTCTCATTGCACTTTTCGTTTGCCCGCTCTTCATAAGGGTAACGTCTGCTGCTTGTGGTGATATAGGTGACCCAAATAACCCCCAGAGTTGCAACGCCCAAGATGACGACGACGATGATTTTGATGATACATACAAGGTTGTCAATAGAGTTTCCATTCCAGCGCCAAATTCATCACCTGCGCAAGATTCAGAGTCAATTACAGTTGCAGACCCAGACCCAGATGTTGACAGTATAGAAACAGAGATGTATGTAATGGGACACTAGTGATGAGCTGCTCATGCCTACGGCTATCGTTTTTAACCTCCTTCTCTTTTGCCGCTTCTGTTCCGTCAGCTTTCGTTGATTTGTTCTCTTGTTTCTAATCTAGCCTTACCCTTCCCTTTTGCTGTTGCCTTAGTATTTGATTGAGGTAGGTAGAATTTTAAGATCCCATGAAATTTTCAGAAGAAAAAAGGAATAGACTTGACTAGGCACGGTATCTGCTCCACTCACCCTTCTGTTGCGAGTTTATGCCTTAATAATTGAATTGCTGTGCATTGAGCTTAGATAGGTAGAACCCGTTTCGCATTTTCAGTCTTCTTCTCTCATTCCGTATTGTTCGTTTCTCTTTCTCTCTTCTGAAGTAACCTTTCATGAGCTAAACAATAAGAAACAAAGAATAAGTGTACTGTAAAGCATTTCTAAAACAGCAACTTCCGGCGAGAGCTGTCGCAAGGATTGAGATTATAAAGTATTTCTAAAATTTGAATCTATTTTGATGTTTTCTTGTCTAGAAAATATTTGAAAAACATACAAAATAGATTTTACTTTTGTATATCTTTTCTGAATGAAAAGAAACTTTATTAAATAACTTTACAAGAGTAATTAAATAAATAAGGGATATAAATATGTAGGTAATATTAAGACCTTACTAACGTAAAATGACAAACTATCCAACAAGATGTATAGCATAATTTTTGTTGACGTAGTGCGCCATAACGTAACTCAAAATAACTAGACCTAAAATTATAGTAGCGATGAGCCTAGATTAATCCTATATTTTTTCATCTTTTTCTCTCATTTTGTACTATTCGTTTCTCTCTCTTTTAAAGTAACCTTTAATGAGCTAAACAATAAGAAACAAAGAACAAGCATACAGTCACAAGTAGGAGTGGCTTAAATGGTCTCAACTCCTCACTTAAGGCTCTCCCTTTCAGGAGGTCTTGAGTTTGAGTCACGCCAAAGGAGGAGAAATGAGAATTGTTTCTGTTAATAATTCTCTAGCCCCTGGACAAAGTTCCTTGATTGGATTAATTACGGACGCCTCGTTTCCAGCGACATTGTGGGAGTTGGAACTATTAGGAAACCTGGAGGTTGATGGGAACCTAATGCTGAGCAGAGCTAGTGATCAATCATCAGCTGAACAATCAAGTATGTGAAAAATCCTTGTGCGCGAAAGTGTACAGGCTACGTAGGAACCTGAGGGATTTCGGGGTTCCAGAATTTACCTCCTCTAAGATCCTTGGGGTGAGATCTTAGGGGCTTAGGATTAGTCTAGCTAAACTGGGATATATAATGTAATAAAAAAAAAGGGACAAGTATACAGTAAAGCATTTCTAAAGCAGCAACTCCCAATGGAAGCCTACTTAAACGCGAGGTTCTATTTCTACTTTGACGTTTTCTTGTTCCCAAATTTTTGATAACCATACAAAAATAGTTTTTAATTTTGTTTTTATCTTTTTTAAATCAAAAGAAACTTTATTAATAAGGGATATGAATATGTAGGCAATACTAGGACCTTAGCTAATGTAAAGTGACAAACTATCCAACAAGATGTATAGCATAATCTGTAATAGGTCATTTCTACACATAGGAATTAAATTGCTAAATTAAGTCATAATTCATATCATATGAGAATATATGAAGTGTATTTCATGCATGCATTATATTCACATACATACATGAATCATACTTTAGAGGCATTATAAAGATAGTTTATGCACTCCATTGATTTATTCCAAGGTATGAAAAATTTTTAATGCTTATGATGTGGTTGAGTGATTGTGCGTTATTTGTCTTGAATTTTGATTTGATGGATTAAATTAGTGAATTGAAAATTAATGTTACATTTGAGTGATTGATGAAGTAGTGCGAGTATCTAGTATAGGAAAAATGTTGAATAGAAAGATAAATTGATACATGAAAATTTAGGTTGACTAGACCTATGAAATAGCGACACATGGCATTAGACACATGGCTTGATTAAATGAGTGACAAATAATGACTTAATTGGGTGACAAATGGTCTAGTGATTATGAGACAAATGGACTAATTATGGAGTGACAAATGGTAGTTAAAGAATGGGACACATGGTATGGATCTTGGTATGACACTGTCCATATTCTCACCATACACCTACCACGATTTTACTCTTGAAAGACCATTGCTTTGTCTTGTTTTGACCATATGCTTTCTTCTTTTTCTTGCAACCGACCCACACCTATAGCCCTTACAATTTGAGTTTTTCCTACACTTTTCTACTCCAAAATTTCTACAACCTTCATTTTGGGATTCAAACCCCTTTCTATTTCGATCTTATTCGTGGAGTATCCTTGCTTGTTGCAAGATTAAGTTAACTTGAAGATAGAGGTGGAATTAGGGCTAATCAAGAAAATGATTTTTATCTCTATGGCATGTTAAGATAAAAACATTCATGATGATTAAATTCAAATGAGTGATATGTAGGGTTGATGTTGAAG
Organism: Erythroxylum shatona; assembly: GCA_027568895.1. Classification (NCBI taxonomy): domain Eukaryota; kingdom Viridiplantae; phylum Streptophyta; class Magnoliopsida; order Malpighiales; family Erythroxylaceae; genus Erythroxylum; species Erythroxylum shatona. The sequence goes on along the minus strand of JAOSBK010000009.1, from coordinate 4,621,246 downwards.
TTATGCTGTAATTTGATGGATGAATGTATGGTTTCTATTTTATTTTTGATGGTTGAAAATAGTAGATTATATGGATTGTTTAGGTTCAGATTTGAAGTGTAAATGATGATGTAATTATGCAGAAAATGGGTGTATTGGGTGAGTTCTTGAAATTGACAAGTTAAATTTATATGTATTAAGGTGAATAATAGTTCTATTTTGATTATGACGCATTAAAGACTATGATTTATGAGTTGTCAATTAAATGATTTTGAGTTAGAATTTGGAGATGAAATTGATGAGGAAATAAAGTATAATTTAGGTATAATTGAGGTATGATCAATGAATTAGTATGATGGTGTTAGAATTTGGAAAAAAAATTGAAGGAAAGTGATGGTGAATTGTCTGTTCACCCATCCCACGATTGTGGAAGCAACATGAGCTCTTTCCCACCATCGTGGGAAATGCCCTGGAAAAGAAAAGTTTCTGTTTTGTCTTTTCACAATCGTGGAAAGGTACTCACGATAGTAGGAAATGCTTGGGAAGTGAAAAACTCTATTTTGTGTGATTGTTGAACCGACTAAAGATAAGTTACTTTACTTTGGTGTATTTGGATTTGATTAAGGTTTGAAATAAAAGGTTGTTTGATTGATTGACTAAGGATTCAATAAGTTTAGGTTGATAATTGATGTTAGAATTGAGAAATGGATTGTTTGATATCAATGTATATGAATTTGGAAAGTATAAGTTGTTAAATAAATGAATACAAGTGTGAATCAAAGGATATGAACAATGTAAATTAGGTATGATTGAAGGAGAATTGGGAAGCTATGTGAGCATGGAATGTTAGGAAGTGATGGATAAATGTATGACTGAATGAATTTAGAGTAATTGAGATTTTTTAAGGTATAACCTAATTGCAAACAAGTTATATACAAACTAAAATGCATAAATAAGCAAGATTTGTGAATGCGGATATATACCCGAAGAAAGTCAATTGAGCATGCATTGAACATAACACATATACATGTGTATGATTGGGTATTCATTTGATTAAACAAGTTAGTAATGTATACATATGTGTGTATTGCATGAAAAGGCAATAGCTATTCTGGAGCACACTATGAGTCAACTTAGATGTTCTCTCACCATAATCTAGTTGCTTTGTTTAAATTTCAGTTATTGAATTGCTACTCATGTGATTGTGATAAATCCGAACCATCAATTATCCAAGGAGATTGATATTCAAGAATATATTAGAAGTGTTTTGTAAATGAATGTGAATATGGAAATATGTGTTCTCAATTGAATATTGAATGCCGGACTTAGATATGAAGAATGTGATCTATGACTTGAGTATATCAAATGTGAAACACTAAATGCATCATAATTGAATTGTTGCATCTCATTATATTGAAATGCATAAACAGATAAAGGAGCTGTAACCAGAGTAACCCAAGTGAAAAAGAGATTAAAGCTCATAAATGTGTACAAAGAGCTGTAGGCTCAGTTTTCAATAAGTCCAGTATCCATAATGGGTACAGGAAAATATATAAAATGAGCCCGGTATTTATAATAGATACGGGATAGTTAAATAGGTGCTCGGTCACATCAAAGTAAAAATGAAGTAGAGTCACATGTGCATTTACATATGCATCCTTATATATTAAATGATTGAATGGATATACCATATTGACTAATTGAATTAACATGCCCATTAAACTAAGATGAAATATTGAATGGTTAAAATCACTGAAGTATATGATGAGATGTGAATTATTCATTTATGTGACATATTTGGTAAATTAGGCTATATATGTAAATATATGTTATTGAGTGTTGATATGAGTGAGTACATCAATGATGGTTCACTCATTGAGTTCGCAAACTCAACAAAATTGCAATGCTGTTTTTCAGGTTCAAAGGAGTTCTAACTCCTAATCAAATTAAGTAGACGCCTAATACTTGTGTTTTGGAGTAAAAATGGCTCAAAGGTCAGTTAGCTGACACTAAAAGTCTAGATAGGATATTTTGGTTTAACATTCCACTTTATGTAGAACGCCTTGTAAAGAGTGGCATTATATACTATAATGCTACAATGTATATTCATGTTTATGAATAAAATGGGAAGTTTCGATCTTCTTAAATACTTATGTTATGTATGATGCCTTAATAAGTGAATATGATTACTCTAACATGCCATTCTCATAGGGTATATTCTCGGGTAATCTACAGATGTTCGGGCATATGCACTATGGTAGTAGTGTGTTACAAATTTTTGATATCAGAGCCTGATTTAACATCCTTAGGGACATATAAGGGCATTTAGACAAGATATAGAGTGAGAGTCATAGAAGTAATGATAATTGTTGTCTCTTATAGGTCATCCGCCGTAGGAGACCATGTCATAGAGTCAGCTGACCTCGAGTTAGTAGAAGCCAATAAAGAGTCTCCTATGCCCTAGTTTAAACACTTTCCTTGGAGGGTTCCTGGGAGGAGAGAAAGGAGGTACGATAAACTCAAGAAGTAAGGGCTTGTAGACTTCTGCGGAAGTACAGACCCTACCGAGGCAGAAGGATGGTTGGAAAGGACAGTAAGGATATTTCACTAGATGGACTACAAGTCTGACGAGAGGTTCAACTATGTAGTCTCATTACTTCAGGGTCCCCCCTACCAATGGTGGAAGACTGTTCCTGGTAGCTCAGTCTAACCCTACAGACTGACGTTGAAAGACTTTTTGAGGGTCTTCAAGGAGAATTACATGCCAAAGATTTACTTAGATAGAAATATGAAGGAGTTCTTAGATTTGAAGCAAAGAAGTCTCATTGTAACTGAGTATGAAGTGAGATTTAATGAGTTGTTGGGGTATGTTATGGCTATGGTACCGCCTGAAGAAGACAAGTATAGGTAGTTTGAAGATGAGTTGAACATGGAGATCAGGACGAGGCTAGCAATTACTGATTTAAAAAGCTTTTCTGAGCTGAGAGCCGCTTCGATTAGAATCGAACATTTATTAAAAGATGAGCAAAGAGAATATAGGCCAGAGTTTAGAATGAAGAGGCCTGGTGAATTTCATGCTAATTTTGGAAGAAGGTTATTAAACGCCAGAGTAAATCGTCACGATCACAACAGAGATCAAGACAGTCAAGGTTTAGGCCAAGAGGTGGTTTTGTTTATTATGGTGGTAGAGGATTGGCTTCGGGAGGACAATCATATTGCAGACAGACACAATAAAACCCCAGTTGTGAACATTGTAGGAAAAGTCATGATGGGATATGCTGGAAGATATTGGGAGCTTGTCTGTGTTGTTGCTTTTTTTAGCATCAAATCAGACATTGTACCATTAAATGAGCATTAAAAAGAGTAAAGCAAGACTTTTGTCTTCATTTGAACATAAACTAAGAGACCAAACAAAAGGGAGAAAAGAAGAGAGAAGAAGGGACATTCGGAAAAGGAGGGAGAAGAAGTTTCAGCTACCATTTTTCATGGTTTTGGAGCATAAATTAGAGAGATCTTGATCAAATGGAGATACTCATCAAATACCAAGAGATTGGAAGATAAATTGGTAAGTTTTCCTAACCCAAATTTCTACTTTTGGGGTATTTAGTTTGGAAGAATTTAAGGGATGAATATGACAAGAGAGAATTATGTTTAGTGAATGTTTGTATTTTGTTCTTGCATCACTTGAACCAGACATCATTTTTGGATATAACTTAGCCTAAAGACCTCCAAATTGAGTGATTCCAATTGGATATGAAACCTAAGACATAGTACTACAAATTTATAAAAGACAGCCGATCCTAGTTCTGGCTGAATCATATTGTAATTTGAGATTGAAAATGGTGATCTGATGCTACCCCTATGTTGGAGCAGCTTGTGATGTTTAGTTCATGTTTCTTGAATTAGAACTTCAAATGGTCTAATTTTTGATAATATGGAAACTAGAGACATAGGGAAATGAATGTATAGAAGACTTTAAAGCCTTATTTGTATGTTTGCTATGTGAAAAGTAAGGAATAAGTGGAGGTATAGCTTCATAGGCCATAACTGTGACTCATCATACATGATCATGATATGGTGAATTAAAATGAGTGAGATAGTGTTTTAAATAAATTGATAAGTTAGAATGGTTAAAAATATGACTTTAAGTGACTTTTTAAAGTTAGAATTGGAAACAGAGAACAATAGGTTAGCTTTCGTTAGTAAACAGAAACATGATTAGCATACGTGTTACGTAATTAAATACTAATCTCGAATTCGGTTAAACAGAATTTATAGTGTTAATGTATTATTTCTAAATTTGGAAATAAATGCCTAAGTAAAACATGCTTATGTAGGTAAAGGAAAGGCACAAAACACATGAGTGTACTTGGCGATAAAGTTGCCTAATAGCGAGTGCATTCTAAATGTATTTTATGAAAATGATTTCTATTCTATCATGAAAAGAATATAGATTATGAGTTTTATGTAATAATGCATTATAAGTGAATATTGCTAGTATGATTTTATGTTTTTAGAAATATATCAATTGAAGTTTGAAGGTTAATCTTATATGATTTGAGTTTATATTGAGATGATGTTATTGGTTGATAAAAGGGAAATGGTTTTTAGCCTATAGTATACCGATAGGTTTTATATATACTAATATATCGGTGTATAACGGTTAATCTAGTATGGTAAGCGAAGAAGTGTAGTACCTGTATACCCCTTAAGGGGATATATAGTTGCCACATAAAGCATGTCTAAATCATACCAAAGCATTCAATATTTTTCTAGAAACTCAAGCAAATGTATGTATATATATATAGATGTTGAACTATAAATAGAACATATTAAACATATTGTACTTATCACATATGAATGCCTTAACTCTAATATCCATCCTATATTATAGTTATTACAAAACATATACACAAATTACATAATATCTCATCATAATGAGTACAATTCAAAAACAACTTCAAACTGAACATTTTTCAAAATAAACACATCCTTCTTGGCCACTGCGACTGTCTTTGTCCTAGCCTCAAACCTTCTTTTCAAAACCTACAGGGAGGCAAAATCATCGTGCTAAGCATAGAGCTTAGTGGGGAATAACTAACAAGATATAACAAGGTGACTATTTCTAATAGTCGTCTAACATTCACATGTATTGAATCAAATCATACTGTAAGCAATCTTTAATTATGCAACTTAAAGAATAATCCAAACATTACTTGCTTCATAACAGAATTAATTCATCATAATAAAATTTCATTATTTCAGAACAAAATATGCAAATATCAAAACATGACATATTTATTTTAGATCAAAATTTAATGTATATTAGATTAGTTCATAATTTGTGTCAGATCAGAGCTTTAACTTGTATCAGAACAGAACTTTATTGTATGAAATCAGAACTAAGTTTGCATCGAAACTAAACATATATAAGAACAAAAAACAGGTTAGCTTGCTAATCCTTTTTACAGAAGTAGGTAACGGGACCAAAATAGGAGATACCTATGATTGGTATCATAGAAAAGGAGAGATTTATGTCTTAGTAATAGAAGACACTAAAGTGTCAATATCAGGAGACACCAAAGTGTTAATATCAAAAGATACCTTAGTGTCACAGAAGTAGCTGCAGACCCTTCTAAACATGCCTATTTACCCACGACTAGGACTTGGCAGTTTAAAAAACAAAACAAGTCACATTTCAGAATTTTCATGCAAAAGATATATTGCAAAACATATGACTTTATTCCATTTTTTTCAACTTGAACATATTCATTCACATTTAGTCAACTCAATATTCCTTATAAACATTAGCATTTGCATCAATACAATAATGAAGCCTTAAGTCATTACACATTACGTATAATCACTTAAGTTCCCAATTCATAAACAATCATACCTAATTCACAATACTCATGTTCTTTAAACCACATGAAGTTATTGAGAGCATAGGACTAGTAACTTATGAGTTGTATTATTAATAAAGATGTCAAATTCATAAGATTTGATATGTAAATATGCTAAGAAATAATGATATGATTTGAAAAAGATGTTTTGTTGGCTTGCGAAGTGAAAATTTTAAGTAACTTGAATTATATTAAGAAAAGTGTTAAAATAGTGTGATATCTAAAGAAATGATTAGAGGATGGATTAATTACATTGACTATGGTCAATTAGAAGAAATTAGTTGAGTGATGAAGTTATATGGGAAACGGAGGAATATTTGAGGAAACAATAGCCCTGCCTTCCTGACCTGATCAATCAAATAAGAATTTCGAGGATGAAATTTATTAAGGAGGGGAGAAATGTAACATCTTGTTCCCATATTAAGAGTTAGAATCCAAAAATACAGTATATGTGAAATCAATGAGAGATTAAGAAAAATGCATTTTCATACTGATGCATATTGTAGCATACGCGCACGTGAATTTGAATTTTTGCACACATTAAAATGATTGTATATGCATTCATTGACATTTCGGGTATAATTGACTTATATATGTGAACGGTGATTTTATTGAGAATTGTGGTTTATGTGTATTGAAAATATAATTGGAAAGAGTGTTCAATGATTTTAAATTTTTGGTGAATTTTAGGAATAAATTCAAAAAATGTTGAATATTATTGGCCTAAGAAAAATGCCAAGTGGCAAACAAATTGATGAATGGAAATAGAAATGGGAGTCAAATGATAGTGGAAAATTGTATGGGTGACTTTGGGATTTTTGACAAATGATATTGAAAAATTTAGACACAAAATGGAGTAAAAATCGGAGAAGATTGAACTAGTTAATTAAGAAACTAGTTAAAGTGTAGAGCCCGGCCTCTACCGCCATCACTCCAGGTATTATCCTCTTTCGTTCTTGCGTGAGTCACAACTCGAACACAAGACCTCAAGGTTTTGTTGCACTTTAAGTGCACGCCTCTTACCATTGAGCCATCTACACCATTCTTACATCAAAATGATCAATTCTTACCCTAAATCAACATCAAACATAAAAGAACAACCATAAATATCAAACTAAACAAAAACATACAAAATAAGTCCTAAAACACAATAGTAATAACCTATTTTCAGGAAACACATGCCAAATACTTAGAAAAACACACACTAATCCACAACTATCAATTTCTTTATACATAATGGAATAAATCACTTCCATCCTATAAAACCCATCATCAAGGGCATGTCCTTTCATGGATTTAAAGTTATCAAACTCAACCTTCTCCTTGCCTACCTTAAATGTTAATTGACCCTCAGTTAGATTAATTATTGCCCTTTTAGTAACAAAAAATGGTCTTTTAAAGATAATACAAACACCAATTTCATATTCTATGTGTGTTATTGAAAAGTCTACAGGGAAGATCAATATTCCTACTTTCACTAATAGGTCTTTCATTACTCTAGTTGGTACCTAATAAACCAATCAACAAGTTAGAGAGATACAATCATAGCTTATCTTATTTTAAGCTTCCTAAAAAGAGATAAAGGCATTAGGTTAATATTAGCACATAAATCCCAAGGTAATTTATTTTGCAAGATTACACTATGATCCTCGTGCAAAGATACCATATACTTCTTTAGGCTTTTTCTTTAGTTGATCTCCTTTAAAAACTTGGTATATGATGACATATGAACTAATTGTTTAATGAAGGTTATGTTGACTTTCAATTTTTGAAAGATATTTAAACAATTAAAGATGTTACCTTCATCCCTCTTCTTATTCAACCTCTGACGATATGGAGAACATATTGTTTAATAGAGGATTGAGTTATGTAACGATTGACTCTTTGAGCCCTTTTGTATTAGTTTGTACTTAGAGATACTACTATATATTGATATACACATAGTTTTATACAAGTTCAACAATGTATTTGAATCCTTTTGGTATATATGCTAGTGGTATATAATGTTATATGCCCTTACATGAACTTAGAGTTTATCGGTATGCGAAATCTTAGAGATTTCTGATATATAAGGTTCTAAGTTTGTAAAACGAGTCCATTGGATAGATATGGCCATGGTGGGTGTGTAGCGCCCCCTTACCGTAGGGTACGCACCGGGACGCCCGTGGGTCGTTCCGAAGCATATCCTACAGCAAAGAAGTGCTACCCTCGAAACAATCACTAAATACTCGCATGGCATCAATACAATTAAACGGAATTATGCAAAACACTAAATTTTTAAACCACAATAATCTTACACTTCACAAACTCACTGAAATATAGACAAGTCTA
>JAOSBK010000009.1:4602152-4612933 GCA_027568895.1 Erythroxylum shatona | reverse complement strand
GGAAAAAGTTGGTTTTAAAATATTGTGATCTTCTTATGATGTTTTATAAGTGAATTATGTTGCCATGCCATATGAAGGGAATGTAGTGATCGATCGTAGCTAGCCCTTATCGTAGGATATGTATCGGAATGACCTTCGGGTATCTCGGTGTATACCCTACAGTAAGGGGGCACTACACCCACTCATACCAGACTGAGTTCCTATAGCAACAGGACAATCTCTAATATGATGGTCAAAGGAGTCACATCTAGCGCAAGCTCTAGATAATCTCCAGCACTCACCACCATTCCTCTTCCCACAATGCTCACAAGGAGAAATTGACTCTGCATTGTACCTCTTTTACTGTCAGACTATACAACTGTCTGAAGTCATACTGTCTTGGTCCAGCCAATGGTCTGAAAGCTTGGTTCTGGCGGTTACTGAATCTTCTACCAGAACCACTTTAAATCTCATTGGACCTCTTTAACCTGGACCCTTGCTCGGACTCTACTTGTCCCTTTCTCAGTAGCTGCTCAATTCTGATCGAAGTAGCTCTCAACTCAGTAAAACTACTCAGGTTTGAAATTGCTAACCTTGTTTTGATTTCCCTATTCAACCCATCCTCAAATCTCCTATACTTGTCTTCTTCGCTAGGAATCAAAGCAGTAGAATATCCCATCAACTCATTGAACCTGATCTCATACTCTGCCACTGATATCCTACCCTCCTTCAGATTCAGGAAATCTTTCATCTTCCTGTGCAAATAGATCTTGGGCCTTGAAGACCCTCTGGACGTCTTCCCACTTTAGGTTGCAAGGCTTGGTGGTACTGTCTGGGTAAGTCTTCCACCACTGGTAAGCTGGGTCTTGTAGTAAGGACATTGCATAGTCGAGCTTCTCGTTCGGCTTATAGTCCATCTGATCAAAAACTCTTTCTGTCCTTTCTAGCCATCGCTCGGCCTCTGTTGAGTCTGTACTTCTGTAGAAGTCTATTAAATTAGCAAGCATGAATAGAAATTAGAGTTATTAGATGGAAACTGTTGGAATTAAATTATAGAATAGTATGGTAACTAAATGGCCTAAGGAGTAAGGGGTCTTAGGTTAAATGAAAGAAGGGTAAAATAGGAAGACCAAAGGAAAGGAGGGGTATTTTTGGAAGAACAAGACCAAAATGTGGTCTTGTTTAAGAATAAGAGGAGAAGCATCGTAAAAGAAGGAAGAAGAGAAGAGAAAAACGTTAAAGGAAAAGAAGAAAGGAAGAAAATAGTAGGAGACTAGAGAAGAAGAAAGAAAACATGGGAGGAAGAAAATTGTCCAAGCTAAGGTAAGTTTCATCATTTTCTTCTTGCTTTGATGGAAAAACAAAAAAGTTAGGGATTAGAGAAATGGGTTTGTGTTAGGAGTAAAGGAGGAAGAAAAGATCATGAAACCTCAGTTGGATGTTTAAGGATTTTCAACTAGGTTTTGAATTTCCAACCTAGATGAGCTATGGGTAGACTAAGTCTAAGTTTAGATTTGTCTTTGATTATTGAAGCTTTATAAATTTCCCTTGAATGTGGGTTGAGTTAGAATTTGGTTTGTTTTAGGAAACCAAGAAAATCTCACCCAAGAGCAAGAGGAAGGACATCATTGAACTTAGATTTTAAGCACTTAAAATGGGTAATGTATTTATAGTTATTGTGTAATTGGGCAACTTTTTTTCCTATATGTGTATGTTTAATAGCTTAATTGTGACTTGTTTGGATTGTTGGAAAATGCATGATGATTCGTGATTATGTTATACCTTGAAAAAGGTTATGACCTTTTGTATTAATGAAATGATAGAAAAGCACGAAAGGCATAAAAGTATGAATGAATTGAATTAAACATGAATACTTACTTGTATTTGGGCAAGAGTGGAACCATTTCGTTAGTCACGTGCACGTTGACCAAAACCTTCTCTTGACTACTCGCTTATGGCATATGAGATCCTAAGAACGAACTCATTTTGTTAATGGCGTAAATTTTGATTTTTCCATTTCGTTTCATGGGATCCTCGAGCCATTTGTTTGTGCATTCCATCTTTGATTTGTCAGGTATGATGAATATTTGAGTGTTATGCTTTGATGGTTGAATATACATTACATGCTATATGTGATGACATAGTCTCTACTTGAATCAATGAACTAGAATTGTCGATGAGTAAATTGCTATATCAAATTAAGGTATAGATGTATAGGATGTATGCAGATATATATATGTATACGTTTAATGTTTGTATGACTCGTTACTGATGGCTATAAATATATAAGCCATTGAGCTTTGTAGCTCAACCCATTATTTTCCTCCTTAGGTGCAGAACAAGAAGATTATTGATCCTTGCAAGGCATCGGGAACTCCAAGATAGTTAGAGATCATTTGTAATTAAGTTAGTAACTAGAAATTTTGGGATAGCTTTATAAGCATATCAACATAAGCATTTATTGTATTTTTGTATTTTGCACTAAGCCAATGACGTGGCTTTTGATATGTAATTAAAGTTGTTCAAACCCTTTGAATTAGTAATGAAATTTGGAATTGATGAAGATCTTTTGAGTATGCTCATAGTTAACTTCTTTGTTGAGATTGTGAATTGTTGTTAGTGATAGACTTGGATGTTTTTGAAATTATGGTAGTATGTGTATGATATGTTCTTGGATGTTGGTTGTCTGGGTTGTGACCGAATGAGCCTCGCCACAATGAAACCTGTTTAGAAGGGTGATTTGGTGTTGAATTTTATATCTTTGCTGCAGTAAAGCTAGGCTTTTGCCGCGGTGAAATTTTCCCGAGGGGTTTTCGTGCAAGACCTCAAGAGTTCGCCGCAACGAAGCCAAAGTTTGCCACAACATAATTGTCTCGAGGGTGCTTGGCTTTAATCCGAGACTTCACCACGACAAAGCCAGAAGTTTGTCACGGTGTAATTGTCTCAAGAGTGCTTGGCTTTAATCCGGGGACTTCATCGCTGTAAAACTAGAAGTTCGCCACGGGAAACTTCTCCCGAAGGGTCCATGGAGATAACTCTACAATTTTGCCGCGGTGATGCTGCCACGCTGAAATTTCTTACAAGTCAAATGCTTTTGACTTTGCTTTCGCACCATCCTCACCCGACCGCCCTGAATTGAACCTCGAGACTGGGATTGAGACTCGGGTTCAACATCCTTTAGTATCAGAGTGATAGTTGGACTCTAAAAACAGGCCTAATAGTTTTTGCTATCAGGTCGATAGTTGGACTTCGAAAATAGGATCCAACAATACTTCTTGTAGTGTCTCTTAGAAGTTAAAGTCATTTCTTAGTCTAAAAAAATCAACGTTGCAATTTTAGTGAGTTTTGCGAACTCAATGAGGTAACCATCATCGATGGTTCGCTCAATTCATACAACACATCACACATATAACGTATAATTCACATCTTTGCATTTTGCATAAATTATCACATATCACATTCTCATTTAAAGGTAAGACAATTTTGCATTTCAAATAATCAAACATACTTGTTAAATTGTATATGAAATGCTCATATGACTTTTTTTTCAATTATTATATTGTTGTGGCCGAGTGCCTAAACTATCCCATATCCATTGTGGATACCGGGCTCATACTGTCCCTTATCCGTTGAGGATACGAGGCACATTTTTATATAATGAGCCTTTGGCTCTTAATCACATTTGAAGTTTTAAACTTGTTTTCGGTGGCTACTCAGGTCACAACTCTCATTATCTACTCATGCATTCATGTATGGAATGCATCTCTCATAATCAATCAATCATGACAAGAAGCATTTAGTTCGTCACATTTACATATAAGTAACACTTCAATATCACATTCATGCATTAAGTCTTGGACCTTTATTGCCCGGAAACAACATAATCAAATTACATTCATATCATATTCTAAAGCAAACAATTGATTTTGTGAAACCGTCTAGGTTACTCACAAATTACTTCCGAAACTATTTTCTCGAAGTTTCGGCAACGTCTGGATGTTGACATTCCAAATCCTCCTCTATAATATACAATACATACACACATCATAATTTTGTACAATTTCATAAATATTCTTTGATGCACATTTATGTATATGAAATATGCACAATGCATGTTTATGACAATCTCGGGTATTTTTTCCATTATTCTCGTCACAAAATCAATCCAATATCAAAACTCACTTAAGTATAATTTGTACGTAGTGTTTATACCTCAAATAAACACTTTGAATCTAATTTCATAACCCAATGAATCATTTCAGATTTTTCCAAAAACTGACTCTCGGGTCTACTGGCCTTGATCATTTAGACAATGAAAATGAAGTAATTTGGCAATACTTTCTTATAGAAATTTTTTTTCCTATCTCTTAAGTTTCTAATAACACTAAGATCATTCAATCAGGTTCAGTAATATAAAAGTTATACCTCAAACATTTTTGGACTATTCTTATACTGGACCAGTGCCCTATACTCAACTTCCATCCAGAAATTAAAATTCTTAGACTGAATTAAAATTCGATTTCTTTAGCTAATTTGTAGCCTTATGTCTCTAGTGGACTCCAAATCAAAAACTTCCAAATCAAAAATTATTCCATTTGGATAACTAGAAAACAAGATATTGTCAAAATACTGAATCATATTTAAGTAATATAGGAAAGTTGACCGCGGCAAAGTCAGGAGTTGGCCGCGACAAACTTTTCCTGAGAGGAAATTTCCTCGTGAAATCCTACAAGTTGATCGCAGCAAACCAAGGAGTTGGCCGCGGCGAACTTTCATAGAAGCACAATCAGTGAACAAGTTACTGCTACAATTTCCAGATTTTACAACATCTAACATCTTACACCTAACACATCTTGTACAAAGATCACCCTTTCTACTTCATTTACTCTTCATTCTCAACTCCCTTTCAACTCAATATCATTCACAAACAAATCATGATATATATTTGATCGTTAACCAAAAACAAAGGATATACATTTACCCATTCATCATTGATTCTTTTGCACTCATTCTAACCCTTTTATGAAGATCATTCTACCTCAAAACATATCTATAACAATATATGAATTATTATCCATCATACATAAACAAGAGCAAGAAATTTACATAAGCTTTTCATCATCCACGACACACACATAAAATCTCACATAATCAAGTCATCAATCTTACATTTCTCATCATTCTCATTTCATTTAACAATACCCATAAAGATCAACAAGCTACTTACTTGATTTAGCTCCAAAATCTTCAAAATCTCACTCAACCCTAACTTCACACACAACCCACGATCATCACCTTGAAGGTTAGAAGCTTTGGGTTGTCTTATGGAAATGAAGATGGTGACATGGTAGGAGTAGCAAGTGAAAGATGAGGGAGCTAGGTTCAATTTTGGTGGAGGTTGTCAAAAAAATGAAATGAAGAAGATGAAGAAGCTTGAACACAATGGAGAAAGTCACGTAGAAGAGAAGAAAAGAGTAAAATGAAAGACAGTAGAGTGTCTTGCAAAGAGGAGCAACATGAGAGAGAGGAGTGGGGAGTGGTAGTGACACTTGTCACCTCCTTATGGTCCCATTTGGACTCTTATTAAAAACTAGTCTATTTGTCTCCAATTTCTAATCCAGTTGTCTCTACTACCATTTATCAATTATCTTGCCACTCGGCATTTTTCTTAGTCCAAAAATACCTAAAATTTTATGAATTTCCTAAAATTTACCAAAGATTTCAAATCAATACATATACTCTCCATATCAATTTTCAACACATAAAAATGACAATTCTCAATGTAATCACATTTATAAATAATTATACCTGAAAATTGTCAATAAATGAATATACAATTATTTTCATGTGCAAAAATTCAACATTCACATTTATATGCATATCATATAATGCAGGAGCATGAAATGCATTTTCTAATCTCTCATATATATATATTGTTCTAGCCTCAACGTGAGTAATGGGATGCTACAAGTTAAACATAATAAGAAAGCATTTAAGTGATCAGCAAAACTCAATCTAGGTAATTGTTATGCTTTTAATTGAAAAGAGTTATCCTACACTTGATACTTATTTTGCTCAATGGCAGGTTGTTATGGATTGTTATTTGAAAGAGGATACAAACTTGTCATAAGGCTACTGATTATCTTTTCATCTTTAAAGGCATTTAACTCCTACAATCAATTTTCCTTTGGTGATTTTTTCCTTTTTTTCTTTTTCTGCTAGTCTTTTTTGATAGACTAAAGAGCAAAAACATATCATAGAGCTTAAGCCTAGATTACAAGAAATGAATCAAGTACATGAGGCAACTATCAATGAACTGCAATCTTTTAAAAGGAACACAACAATCTGCAAACAGAAAGGGTATTGCTAGAAAATGACATTCACACTACATATTAATACCTTTATTCCTATGTACAATAATCAAGGTAACATTCATTTACCCTAATATTTTGGCCAGCAACATATTTGATAAATTCAAACTCCTAAGTGGTAATAAAAAAATTAATTTCCTCATTCACTGATTAAAAGGAAAACATACCCTAACAGCAACGATAAGTAAGCAACATAAAGTAAAAGCATAATAACAACACATACAAAAAAGCAATTTAAAAAAGAGAGCACAATGAAGGCAAAAATAAGATGACCGACCACAGCTATAGGTAGGAGAAAAATGGGAAAAAAGTTAAACACAGGAATGGGAATATGATTGAAAATTTACAAATGAAAACCTCATCCTAAAACATTGAAGCACCATACAGTTAAAGTAAATTTTGATATAATATTTGACTAGGGAAAAGTAAAACATATCATAACATCACAAAGCAAAGGCAAGGATGGACAACAACAACACCTGTAAAAATCAATTTGAAAAAGAGACATACACCAAGGCAAAGCTAGAAACCATTTGCATGGAAAAAATTGGAAAACAACTACACAAAAAAGAGCAAGGAGGAAAAGGGGGGAAAATAAGGCAACCGATAACAACTCCAGGTAGTAGAAAAATGGGGAAAATTAAACAAGAACGGGAAAAATTGCAAATTTACAAACCAAAACCTCATCCTAAAACATTGAAGCATCAAACAGATAAGATAAATTTTGATATAATATTTTTCCAGAGAAGATACGAAGTGGAAAATTCGACACCAACAAAAAAAATTTCTCACTTTGTACTATTCTAGCAAGAAAAAAAAAGGGAAGAGAAGATGATATCAAAACCAGAAAAGTAAGACAAAACTCCTTCCATAGGCATACCCATCCATACTCCAGTATAAACGACCAACCTCCACCAATGGCGTACCGAAATAGGAAGAGGAATTGTCCATCGACACAAACATCTAGCAAGAAATTTGGAAAAGCTCAATAAAAGGATGAGGCTAATTTTGACAATACTAACCTAGAAAAATTAAAGATTGTTCCAAACAACTCTTTCGACAAATGAAGAAAAGTCTAAATCATATTGAGGATGAATTCATAATTTTACCACCCAACTACACCAACGACTTCCAACCATAACAACCTGCCCAATACGTCAACGCCAAACTCACACCAATCACTCCACCAGACATCAACGCCATATGGATAACAGCCATCCACCCCGTCCAAGTTGGCAGGACAGCCACACTAAAATGGCACCATCCCATTCCCATTACATTTTCAAAGGGCCCGCCCTTTCTTCTTCAGTAAAGCTAACCTCTTTTTTTGCCATTAATGATGCAGTGCATCCTTAGATAGGGAAATAAAATCCCAATGTAGGTGGAAGAGAATAGTGGTCAATACCTTTCTTTTACGATATATAGTTAATGGAGGAAAATTTTCTTCCACGCGTCAAAACTGCTTTTTGCATGAGAAATGTCTTTTTATAAGAAACGTTTCTTAGCAATATGTTTTCGAAGAGCCAAAATGTTTTCTAAAAAAAAATTCTTTGCTTTTGCAACTTTTATTTTAAACCTAAATGTTTCTTTCTTTTCGAAACATTTCAACGGTAATCACCAAAATGTCTAAATTGGCGCTTTGTAAACTTTTTGAAACGTTTCGTCTCCAGAAACATGTCTTGTCAACTGCAGTTATCTATAAACATTTAAATATATAACATGAAGGTGACCATAAAACTTACACATTATCTTACAATTTAGAAGAAGATATGCTAAATGAATATCTGGAGAAGCACTAATTCTCAAAAAGAGACAGAGATTTTGAGGGCAAAAGAGAAAGTTTCTTGAAATGTTTCTACAGTTATCAAAAAATGTTAACATACATAACAAGATGGTGATCGCAAAACTTACATAGAATCGAACTTACATAGAATCGTAAGATCTGAGAAGATATGCAAAATGAATATTTGGAGAAGCACAAATAGACAAAGATAGAGGGATAGAAAAGAAATCTTCTTCTTGGTACAAGTTACAAGAGCGTTCTTTCAATAGTTCTTTTTGTGCTCCTCAATTGGTTTAATGGAAATTTATGCTATGTTTGGTTAGGGGTTTATTAATGGAATGAAATGGAATATAGTATTATTCCATTGTTTGGGATGATGGCTTATAATAGAATATAATGGAATGAGATGAAAAAGGAGGGTTTCATATTACATCCCATTTTATCCTAAACAGCAAAAAATGAGAATCCTACGATTTGAGGCGTGTAGGATGAAAGGTAAAATAATAAACAATTTTTCACTATATTACATTATAAATTATTCTTCTAAACAACATTTCACTATATTATATTATGAACCCTTTCATCCTTCACAAACAACAATTTTCTAATATTATATCCATTTACATTCCATTCTATTAAAAAACCTTACATATAAAAAAAATCATTCCTTAGGCTATGTTTGGTTGGGGGTTTATTAATGGAATGGAATGAAATATAATATTATTCCATCATTTTGGAGGAGGGTTTATAATGTAATAGAATGGAACGAGATAGAAGAGGATGATTTCATATTATATCTCATTTTATCCTAAACAGTAAAATTGGGAAGCTTTTGATTTGAGGGGTTTAGGATGGAATATAAAATGATAAATAATATTTCACTATATTACATTATAAACCCTTTTTTCAAACAACATTTCACTATATTGCATTATGAACTCTTTCATCCCTCCCAAACAACAATTTTCTAATATTATATCTATTTACATTCTATTTTATGATAAACTATTTCTTTTCATTCTATTCTATTAAAAACCTTACGTCCAACCAAAAGTAACCTTAGAAAATGAAGCATATTCTAGACTCCATGAATGTTTTGAATCCCAACCATCTCTTCAAATTTTGTAAAGACTTTCTGCGTTTGTAGCTCATTTTCCTGCTTTTCCATTAGCTGGTAATATAAAACCTTCCATTATTTTTTGAAATGGTAAGATATCAATATGATACGGTATAATAAAATAAGGTTATTATTTCCATCTCGTCCTACTAGATAAGTTTTGAAATTTATTAAATTCTTAGTCCAAGTTTTCAAGTTTTGCTTGAAATTTAACGTAGAAAATTTATATAAAATAATTTCATATGATTATTTTATATACAACATTTACATATACACATATATGAAACATTAAATCTCCAATATCATCTTCATCATTTTATATACATATACACATGAGTTTGACTTTCATAAATGTCGATGTTGGGTTCAATGAATTGGCAAGTTTGAAATAGTAATTTTTTTAATATTTATGCGTGTAGAATGATAGAGAAGCCTATGCCAATAAAGCAACTTTTTAGCTTATAAATGATTGACATGCTGTTTCATGGGATACAGGTTTCAACTTAGTTTCTTTTATAATTATTTGATGAAACTAGAGAGTAACAATGTCATTATAATTCGTATAACATTAGGATTTACTTAATAGTTTCAAGACAAACATGTTGAATAAGGCAATAATTAGTTGAACATAAGGTTTTTAATAGAATGAAATGAAATGAAATAGTTTATAATTGAATAACATATAAATGAATGTAATAGTATAAAATTATTGTTTGGAAGGGATAGAAGTGTTCATAATGTAATATAGTAAAATGTTGTTTATCATTTTACATTCTATTATAAATTTTTTAAATCGGAGACAACTTATTTTTCCTATTTAGAATAAAATGATATATAATGTGAAACTCTACTCTTCCATTTTATTCTATTCCATTCTATTATAAATCATCATCTAAAATATTGAAATAATATTTTATTTTATTTTATTCTATTAATAACCACCCAATCAAATATAACCTAACTCACCTCATAATCAGGCAACATCTGAGCACACAATGTTAAAAAATTACAAGAATAATAAAAACAACAGTGTTGCACTTAAGAGAGCTATTGTCTTGATACGCCAAAATATGGTTGGTTAACTTAAATTAACTTCATCTATTGCACAAAACGGGAAGAGAATTTGAATATTATTTAAACTTGCTGATTATGGCTCAAAGCTAAAAGGATAAACTATATTATCTGACCATTCATTTATTCATTTTCTGTAGGTCTTATTGGATGAATAAATGCTTATAAAATATATAGAAAATAGAATGATGAAAACAAGAAATTTGAAACCAAACTATACACCTAAAGAAAAAGGGATCTACGGTCTAAAAAAGGGGTTGGAGCACCCTATTTTTGTTAGGATATCCTAACCCTATTCTACTTAATCCGATCTATACATTTATATAAACCTCACATAAATGTAGTCATGCGATACAATAAAATACAGTAAAACCTCGATAAAAGAATATTCGATAAATTAATAATCTCGATTAAATAATAATTTTCTCCGGTCCCGACTTGGGCCAATGGGATAAAATAA
>JAOSBK010000009.1:4537781-4557194 GCA_027568895.1 Erythroxylum shatona | reverse complement strand
ATATAATTTTCGGGGGCAGTGGTGGCTACGTCCCTTCTCAATGATTTGAGTTTTGAGTGAAAATTTAAGAATGGTTATCACATAAAGAAGTGTTAGTCAAGTACCAAAAAAAGAACAAGCTGAAAACTTATGGACACATTAGAGACACTCTTACTAAGAAACTCCCAGTTGTGAACATCATATGTGAAATTATACAATAAAAAAGCATGATGCTATAACCACCTAGTACCCAAGCAAGGAATCTAATGGATAGAAAGCCAAGAATGCAAGCAACAAAGGAATACCATACTAGACAAGTAACCTGCGTAAAGTAGGGTAATAAAGGAAGACCTTACTAGGCACAAAGTAAAAAATGCAGGTCATAAAATGGAAATATAAATAATAAAACTATTATGTATGACTCCTTAAGTTAAATAGATTAAAAGGGCGCCATGCCCCATTGATCATAAGTTGGTGTAATTGCCATAACCTGTACTGGGACTTGCCTGAAAGGGAGACAGCAAGTTGCAACAAAAGCAACCTGATGTTGTCTAGAACAAGTTGCCCCAAATAACTATTTTATGACAAGTTTGGCATGCTCTTATAGAGTTGACTCTTAACATTAAACACACATGAAATTTCATGTTATCCTTTGATCCACTAGGCATGATCATATCCTACTTCAAAAGTCATATGTGTGGCATTTCTCTATCCAGGGATCCTTATAAACATTAGGTAATTTGTGAAGAATGTTGAGAGATGTTGAATTTTAACGACACGACCAAGTTTAGCACTATCAACATCCAATATCTGTTTCATTATTGATAAATACGACCAGTAGTTTCATTGTAACGCCATGATTGCTCTAATTCATCCATCTTTTCAATGATTATTGGATTGGCTTGTAATTTTCGCATCAGCCGGAGATGAATCATCCGAAAGCAGACAAGAAGCAGTACATCTCACGTGTCAATCCCAAGATTTCATTATTACTTTATTATTACGTTAATCCGAAACAAACACCTTCGCCACTCTTTCAGATGCTCTCGCATGTTAAATTAATTACTTTAGTTTTGTGAAAATGTTGTCTTCTTCTTTCTTCTCTGTACCTAAACCTCAGGCCTTTGTATCTGCTCTGCTCCTGTGTTCTTTGTCACATACAAATTAAAGGATAAAGATAACTACTTTTCCGTTGTTCTCACTATCAAATAACAATCTCTTTGTAATATAGATTTTGGAGGCCTTGCTTAGAACGAAACTTTTGGCATCTCTGATTTGGTTGGTTTGGTGGTTGATTGATTAGCGAACGTTGATATTTGGATTATGAGGAAGAGAGAGAGAGAGAATCCATGTGCAGTATGTGGGCACTACCACAAGTACGAGGAAGGCGAGGTTTGTGGGATTTGCGGCCACCGTGTGCCGGACGCCGCCGAGAAATCTCCTCTCCATATCAGCGCTTTCCCTTCCGAGATCTTGCCAGATTTCCTTTACTTGGGTAGCTACGACAACGCTTCCCGTTCTGAGTTACTCAAGGCGCAGGGGATTTCTCGCGTTCTCAATGTAAAAGCCCTTTGCTTTATCGTTTTCTATACTTTTGCTTAGTCTAGCGTCATCGTTGTATGAGTTGGTCGTTATGTACGTTGAATTTGTGGTCCAGTGATGGGATTCATTTAGTGCATATTTAGGTGGTTGGAAGTTTTTTTGGTTACAGGAATATATCTGTGTTTGTTTATCTGATGATGGTTAAGCGATTTAAACTTAGTTCTTGTGTCCGGAGAAGATAGGGTCAGTGTTTTTTTATTTCATGGGAATTGGTTCTGTTGTACTGTGGAACAACGATTTAGAGGGTAGATCGATCCAGTGGTCTGCTGCTTTAGAAATTGTGATTGACGATGAGTAGTTGGTATCTTGAGCCTTTCAATGTTTGCATAAACTAACTCTGAATGAGATTAATAGATTGAAGAAGAGTCAACGATTGCATTGCATTACTTGCCAGTGATGGATGAGAATGTCATTTAAGCAACTGGTGATGGGCACCGAAGATCATTGTATTGGATAACACCCATAAACAATCAGTTGATGCTTTATGCACCAAGATTGGATTGGCTGATGAATGCTGAATTGTTAATTTTCGAGAAGACTTTCTATATTTGTTGGGCGGTAGGGACCTTTGCAGGCACTAATATTCAGGAAGCTATGTAATTGTCATCTTTAACCTCAATGTCACCATGGGATGATTAGTTGAATAGATGCTATCTAGTTACTTGTGAACTTGTTTGACTATTGGTCTAATCACATTATTGAATCTTTTGTTTTTCGAAATTAGTTAGGATGAAAGCTTTGGCGCAATATGGATATTTAAATGTGTGCAATTCCATTTATATTTTGAAATTATGTTTGAATGTTTTTACGCTTAGGTGAGGTTGTCGGTTTTAGTTAAAACTTGCATTGTATTTTGTGAGAAAAGGAAATGGCTACTTTTTTACGAGATAAAAAATGTCGCATCAAGTTCCACTTGATTTATTGCACTGCTAAATTTTCTTTGTTGTGATAAACATTCATATGTAGAACGTAGTGTCAGCCATCTTAGGTTGTGAATTAGTTCTAATGCGCAGTTTAGTTGTCAGGTGAAGCAACTATTGCTTTCATTTGGTTTCAATGGTAACACTCTTGGATTCACTAGAATTGATATTAGTGACATATTGGTGAAAGGAACAAGTTTGGAAAGGAAGGAACAAATTACATTATATTGCCACTCGTTCCAGTGCCTTCAATGTGAAATATTTCCTCATTGTTTTGCCCTTTATGATATTCGTCCATTGTAATTCATTTCCATGCCTATTAAGTTTTATGCAATGAAACATTTGCTTATTGATTAGCATTTGCCATATACTCACTCATAGCTTTTTTTTTTTTCTTTATGCAGACAGTACCGGCTTGCCAAAATCTATACAAGAACTCATTCACCTATCATTGCCTCCAAGATGATAGGACTCTACAATTTGACGATGCAAACCAATTTTTAGGTCAGTTTTATGTCCCAAAAATGAAACTCATTAGTCATTAACATTCCCTTTCCTTCATATGAATCATTGACTAAATACACATAAACATAATTTGATTTGGATTAATTTATGTGTCATTTCTTTATTGTTTTTTGCTTATGGTTATAGCATTGTCCAGAAAGGTGGTAAAATTTGCTTAACTTCATTATAATGTCTATTATCTTACTTTGGATTGTGCATATTCTGACCTCTAAACAAATGCTTCTTGTGAGTTCTCTTCATTTCAATGATCAACTATCTCATTTACTTTCTTCGCTTGGATTATGTCTTGACAGTTTTTTGGTAATTACAGTAGTAATTGCTCAATCTATGGGCATTCTAAATCTTTATTAGAATATTGATTAAGGTCTACAGACTTATCAACAAAGTTTTAAGTCATATTTTTTGGAGGAAATTAAAGATTCTTGTAGGTTTGTTAGACTCTCTACTCAAGATTGGTAGTAGAGGCTTGGAAGGAATACTTTGAAAGATGACTATGTTCTAAAAAGGAAAAACAAAAACACTTTGAAGACATTGAATATTGTGTTAGTGATTGAACATATGTGATAAAACAAATTTTTTTTTGGTAATTTATTGGTTTGATGAGTACTAAATTATTTTCTTTAGATATGTAAAAAGGATTTTATTGGTCAGCCTGTTGAGGTGTGCCTATTCAGTTTGAAGATTATGTATTCTCCAGTTAGTGGGATTCCATAATTAGTGGGATTCATATGTTTTAGGTGGTAAATTTAGGAAGGTTTTTATTTTCTTTTTTAGGTGTGCAAGCTCTATGTGTATAAATACCCTATAAACTCTTTTTGGAAAATATAAATACCCTATACATTGTTCATAATAAGATGAGCCTTTTCTCCTATGTTTTCCTCATGGTATAAGAGCTTTTGGGTTTTTGAGGAAAATTTTATAGCTGCTGTCATTGCAACTTTGAGCAGCTTCTATTGCTGCGATCCCTAGTCATCGTGCAACCTTCATTGTTGCACTTTTCCAACCAAACCCTATTCCTTTTCATCACTGTGATTTCTTTTTTGCTTTAAACCCTAACCATGGCCTTAGCTAATTTAAACTCTAGTAACAAAAGCCATGTCTGAAATTGCAGAAATTAATTCTATCACTAACCCACCTAAAATTCTAAAGAAGTTCAATCAAAAGGTGAGCTTCCAAATATTATAACAACATACCGAGTGAATGGTAAGAACTATCTAAAGTGACCTCAAGTAGTACGGGATGCAGAGGACTCTCTTATTATGTCATTGCCTTGGAGTTCTATGACACCTGAAATTAGTGACACTTGTATGTTTCTGCCAACAACAAAAGAGAATTGGGAGGTTATTCGACAAACTTACTCCAAGGCTAAGGATGTTGCACAAGTGTATGAAATGAAGGTAAAAGCTAGAACAACAAGGCAAAGAGGGAAATTAGTTACAAGTATGTCAATCTATTACAAAGTTAGTGGTAGGAATTGGATATCTATAGAACTGTTGGCCTAGAGTTTAGTAATTGTTTTGTTAAAATAAAATCTTTTACTGAAAAGACTAGGGTGTATGATTTTCTTACAGGCCTGAATCCTTAGTTTGATCAAATATGATCGCAAATATTAGGAAAAGAAGAAGTCCCATCACTAAGTGATGACAATCTCACTTGTCAGAGCTAAAGAAAGTAGATGAACTGTGATCCTTGAACCGCAAACTGCAGAGAATTCAACAGTTAATCTTATTGCAGAAATTACTAGAAAAGTGTCAACAAAAGTGCCAAATAAAAGTACGAAACATGAAGAGCTAAGTTGACCAAAAGGAGTGTAGAATAGATATGGTAATAGAGACCTCAAAGATAGCTATATACAATAAGAAATTAAAACAAACCAAAGAATGTTGTTGGAAATTGCATGGTAAACCCCCCCAAGCAAGTGGAGCAATAAGGGAAACCAACAGAAGGCTTCTAGCCCCCGTCACTCAAAATAATCAAGAAAAGTTGTAGCAACTGGGCGAATTCTGTAGCAAAGATATTAAACCTAAAAAAATTTGTTGGTTTAACTAAGTAAAACATCATATGCAAGTTCATTAGCTCTCTCACGTAACCTATTTCTAAGTTTCGTAAGCTTGATAAAGTATTAAATGGAGAAATATGTGTTGTGTTCATTGTTGCTTCCAGATAATCCTTCTTATTCAATTGGATTTAATGCCTTGAAAAAATCCTTATCATTTATAGGTAATATATTTAGGCACCACATACCACATGACCCACTGGTCCAATTAATTTAGAAATTACACTCCTTGTCCAAGTAATAGCGAAGTTACTGTTGCTGATGGGTTCCTTACCACTATTGATAGCATAGAAGGCATATAACTTGTCAATCTTATTAAAAAGTGTTCATGTTTTTAAGTTATTCAGTAATCTTGTTTCTATACACAAAATGATTGTAGACATGAACTGTATAGCCAATTTTTACCCCTTAGTGAATTTTAGGACAAGGTTTGGGGAATAGGATTGGACTTGGTAAGGAAAAGGACAGGTGCTATTACATGGAAACTTCAAACCAATCATCTATTAGCGATAATAATTTTTTTTGTCACTTCTATCATTGTCAAAAAAGGATGTTATTTTGTTTCATCATTTTCATTAGGGTCATCCATCATTTACAACTTTAAAGATGTTTCCTTCTTTTCTTAAACGGATAGATATTGCGAGTTTTCATGGTGATGTGTGACTATGCCAAACACACCTGTGTGTCTTTTTCAATTATCAATAAAAGAACTTATACTCCTTTTATTTAATTCATAGTGACATCTAGGGTTATCCTATCCCTAATATCATTGGTGCTAGATGATTTGTACCATTCGTTGATTTGCACTTGTATCACATGGATTTTCTTGTTGAAAAATAACTTAGATGTCAGTGATGTCCTTCGTTTTCAATGTATGACAAAATCAGTTTGGTACTAAAATTAAGGAATTTCATTCTAACAATGCAAAAGAATATTTTAGCAAAAATTTGTCATACTTTCAGAAAGAAGGCATTATCCATGAATTATTTTGTATCTACACACCCAGCAAAATGGAGTCTCTAAAAGGACAAATGATCATCTTTTAAACACCATTAGAGCATGCGTATTTCATCAGAAACTATTCTGACATGTGCATGCATAAGATGCCATCACTTGTCTTAGATTCCAAAACTCCTCTAGCATGTCTTCCTCACTTTTATCTAGATGCCAGAAATTCTGATAATCTTATGGCTAAGATTTTGGGTTGTACTACATTTGTTCATGTTTGCGGTCCTCAACAGGGAAAATTGGAGTCTAGAGAAGTCACATGTGTCTTCATAAGATACTCACTAGTCAAAAGGGCTATAAATGTTATCATCAACTTTCCAAAGAAAATTTACGTATCTAATGTACCCTATTATTCTGTTAGGACTCAGTTTCACTTCCTCAAGTTTCTGAGTAAGTTCATCAAGTTTTTGATTTAGACAAGACATTGTTGAATCTAAATGGGTGAGGTGGGTTTCAATGGCTGGTAATTTCTCCTGCATACTTTCCATTTGATATTCCATCCTCGTAGCTGGCATTCCCCAAAGATCGAAAGAACTAGTTCTCATACCAAAAATGGTACAAACTCAATGGAATAGTAACTTAGAAAAGATGACAAGAGAAAATGGAAAGATCTGGTGATGAAAGGTGATGTTATTGACGATGATGAAATTAAGGGCAAAAAGGACAAACTCAGTACATAAGGCTCCCAACTTTGCAAGGGTCGGGTGAGGGTCATCAATCGTACGTAGCCTTCCTTTTGTATTTTACAAAGAGGCTATTTATGTGACTTGCACTTATGACCTTCCGGACACTAAGGAGTAACCTTATCAATTGCTCCAAGACTGACCGTCTGTTGATGATGATGGAATTTTAAAAAAAAAAAGGACAATAACAGCTTTTGTGACTCGCCTCTATCCCAATACCAAAATAAGACTCATTTCATAGTTGCACCCTTTGTCCTTGCATCTAATATTATAAACACATCTGAAAAAATCCTAACAACATTAACATCTCATTATTTTAGAAACATACTAGTAGACAAAACAGCATAAATAGTAACAACAAATAAAATAGAACATAATGGAAATAAACTCAAAATCTGGATTGGTCTTTCCTTTTAATTCTCTATAGCAATATTAGTAGATGCTCTTCTCTAAAGATTCTTCTTGATGGAGTATTGCAAGCTTGTGGCCTAACATATTTCTAGCCTTTTGAAGTGTATATCTAGGGATGATAAGGTTGAAGAGAACTTAGAAAAATTGTTTGACATCTCTCTCTCACCACCATCGTCCCTACCATCGTCCACTCTAGGGTAGGATCATCTTAGTGAAATAGGGAACCTATTTGTGTTGAGTCTATGATGAATGATCAATTTGATGGAAAAATTACTATTGATAAAAGTCAATTTGGGATGGTTTATCCAAGAAGGTCAGCTAATAATCCTAACTCAAAGACAGTCTGCTCCGAATCATCCACCAGTAAATGAGGTAAGTGAGATATATGAACCCATTCAATCTGAAATGTCTAGTGAAACAAAAACCCAGCATGATGATAGTGAGTTACCTATTGCTTTGAGGTAAGGAACCCAAGAGTTTACCAAGTGGCTTTTGTATCTTTTATCCTACACTGTGTCCTGTAGATTTTCACCGTCTTACAAAACCTTCTTTACTAATCTAAATACTATCGTATGCCTAAGATTTTATTGAGGCATTATCCAAAAGATAATTGAGGAAAGCCATGATACTTGAGATGAATGCATTGGAGAAAAATAAAAACCTAGGAGATAGTAGAATTGTCGAGGGGGGAAAAACCAGTGGGATGTAATGAGTATTCACTTTGAAGTATAAAGCTGATGGATCGTTGGAGAGGTATAAAGTGGGGCAAGTGACAAAGTGGTACTCTTATACGTATGGAGTGGATTACCTTGAGATCATTGCCTCAATTGCAAGAGTGAACATCACAAGGGTCATTTTATCGTTGATAGCTAAATTTGATTGGGAATTACAATAGTTTGATGTAGAAACTACATTCCTCTGTGATAACTTGGAAAAAGGAACATACATGAATACTCTTCCTGGATTCAGTGACAATATGGTAGGTAATAAAGTTTGCAAGTTGGAAAGGCTCTATATAGTTTAAACAATCACGGAGGGCATGGTTTGGGAAATTTGCTGTTGGTAATGATATCTATTAGGATACAAAGTCAAGGTGATCATACAATATTTATTAGACATTCAAAATTCAGGGGTAGTTACAAAATTGTTAAATTATGTTGATGATATAGTTGTGACAGACAATGATAAAAAGAAGAGAGGGGCCTTGAAAGAATGTTTAATTCAACAGTTTGAAATAATGAAGTAAGCAGTTTGAAGTATCTCCGGGAATTGAAGCAGCTCATTCCCAATAGAAATACATAATTGATCTCTTAAAAGAAATGGGAACATTAGCTTGTAAATTGACACCAACTCCTATAGATCCCAACTATAAAGTTGGTGAAGCTAACTCGCTGGAAACTCATTTATCTACCATATACAAGGCAAGATGTAGCATATTTGATCAATTTAATAAGCCAATTTATGCATGATCCCCAAGGAGTTCATCTATAGGCTGCTTATAGAATTCTAGACTACTCTGAATAGATTTTCAAAAGACATAAACGAGTTAGTCCTATCCTGACATTAATTCCCAGTTGATAGAAGATGTACTTCCAGATATTGTACATTTTTTGTGGCAATCTTATAACATGGAGGAGCAAGAAGTAGAATGTTGTGGCAATATCAAGTGCAGAGACAGAATTTGGATCTATGGCGCTAGGGATTTGTGAACTGTTATGGTTAAAGACTATGCTTGATGACCTGAAGATAAGGTGGAGTGGTCCAATGAGATTTAACTGTGATACTAATTCAGCGATAAATATGGCATATAATCGATTACAACACAACCAGATAAAATATATTGAAATTGATATGCACTTTATTAAGGAAAATTATAAAGTGGATTAATTTGTATGACTTATATTCCAATTGGAGGACAACATGCAGATGTATTTACAAAAGGGCTATGTACCCATGTATTTCAGAGCATTCTTGGTAAGCTAGGAATGACAAATCCGTATTCCCCAGCTTAAGGGGAGTGCGAAAATGGATTTTGTTGGTCAGCTGCTTAGGTGTGCTTAATTTGTGTGAAGATTATACATTGCCCAATTAGTGGGATTCTGTAATTTTAGGCGGTAAATTTAGGAAGGTTGTTTTTTCCTTTTTAGGTGTAAAAGCCAATACATTGCTCACAGTAAGATGAGCCTGTTTGCACCAAATTAGCAAGGTCAAAGTGTCTCAACAATTAATATCAGTGCTTTTATTTAAACATTAAACTGCAATATGAAGAAACAAATGCTAAAACATTTGTAAATAAAAGAAACCACTGGATTTTACACTTAAAATAGCCCTCCTAATTCTTCTATTCGATGACATTCTGTCAGTTCTATCCTTGAAAATGTAGATGTATTGACTTTTTAATTTTAAGATAAGCTGACCTTTATATTAGTGTTAAATATAATACATTTATTTGCTTCTTTAACAGAGCAATGCGAGAAGGACAAGTCCCGTGTTCTTGTACATTGCATGTCAGGGAGAAATAGGTAGAATTACTGTCCTTCTGCCTTTCCCTTTTTCCTTCCTTGGTAACATTTTCCCCTTTAATTGTGGTTCCCACAAGTGGATATTGATACTGAAGATCTTTTGAAGCTTTGCTTGTGTTATTCCAGGATATTCAAGGTTTCTGGGGATTATAACCATGTAATTGTTAGCAGGTCTCCAGCTATTGTAATGGCTTACTTGATGAAGTCCAAGGGATGGAGGCTTTCACAGAGTTACCAGTGGGTGAAAGAGCGAAGACCATCTGTTGACTTAACTCAAGGTATGTGCCCAAGAAGCAAATGTTGCACATCTGCAGAAAGAAACCAGTTACGTTCATTGGTAATTTAAATCCCAGATTGAGGTGCTGGCATGTTACTCAGTCTAAATTTCTAGGATTCAACCTAGAATATCGTAGCTCCACATGAGAGTTACTAAACTGCAGTTTTGTAGAATTCAATTGTCAATTGGGTTACTCCTCTTCCCTGAAAAGGATCATGAAGTTAAGAGACTAGTACCAAATATGGGGAAATGGTGTTCAACATTTACATGCCTTCGATTTTGCTGTATTGTACTTGTTTGTCTTCTAGGGTTGAGATCCCCATGTAAATGATACATATATCACCTCTTTCTTCAAAAGATTAGCTCTTCGTTTTTGGATAGTCATTTTCTCCCAGCTACAGTGCTTTGCCACGCCTGAATTTTTGCTTTTTGTACTTCTAGCTGTCTACCAGCTATTGCAGGAGTATGAGCAGAAGATTTTTGGGTCCTGTGACAGTGGCTTTCCACCTTCAAATATGCCATCCTTTAGCTTTGGCTTCCCTAAGGTTAATGATCAAGTTGCTACTCCTGCTTTCACTAATCTAGGAGCAGCCTCTATCTTTGCCCGCCCTTTGCCAGAGATAACTGCAACTGAATTCCAGTTTGGAGCAGTGAATCCTCCAAGCAATATACCTGAAAGTACCATAGCAACAAATCCACCAAATGGTAATGGGGGAGACATTCAAATGGATTCATAAGTTTCTGGAGATCTCTTCTATGCTTTCAACACTAGGATTTGAAACGAGCATGCAAGTTGTTGAAAGCTTCAAAGTGGAAATTACTGCTTCTGGGGGGTTTTGGAAATTCAATCTGCCTTATGTTATGATTGCTTAACTGTATACACTGAGTGTTTAATCTAATGGAGTAGAGTGTTTCTTGATTTACTCCAAACATGAGTGTCAAAAATTGTATTGTTTATACTGTTGTTACTGAAGGTATACTTGTTTTAGGATTATACAGAACTCAAAGGAAGGAGTGAATTAAGAGAATGTCAAATAATAATCTTGGCCAATGTCGAATCGAAAGACTAGTGCCCCTTAGATTTTATCATAAATGCGTTCATTTTGCCATGTTCTCTTAGGTCCTCTGTAGCTTCATCTTACTACTGTAATCATTGCATAATTGCGTGCATATTGCAGTGGCTTCATCTCACTACTGTAATCATTGAACGTTAAGCAGACGTAATCATAAATAGACTTTATAGCTTGTCATGCTGTGTTTTTTTTTTTAATTTGGCGACGTGAAATTTCAATAAAATAAAAAAAGAAAGAAAAATTGACATGTCATTACATGTAAATCTAATTTGGGATAAACTTATTTACGTATATGTTCAATGAAAATAAACTTTTATGACATCTTAATATATTTCATGTCTCCATCAATTGCTAATTTGCGTCTATCCTCAAGTCACCTTAAGTTCTGGAGAGGCCCTTTCTCTTTACCCTCAATATTGTACAATTTGTAGCTATCAGTTACCTTTTCTCTTTCGAACTTAATGCTGCTTCAAGTTTGGTTCACTAGGCTTAGGGGCACATTGCTTTTCGGGTTGGGTGGAACCTTGGTGGGCCTTATTGAACTTTTAGGGTATATTTAGTTGGAGGTTTATTAATATAATAGACTGAAATATAATATTATTCTATTGTTTGAGAGGAGGATTTATCATAGAATAGAATAGAATGGAATGAACGAGGAAAGTTTCATGTTACATTTCATTCTATCCTAAACAGTAAAAAAAAAACCTTCAATTTTGGGAGATTTAGGATGAAATATAAAATGATAAACAACTTTACACTATATTACATTATAAACCCTTCATCTAAACAACTTTTTACTATGTTACATTATGAATCATTTCATCCCTCCCAAACAAAAATTTTCTAATATTACATCTATTTACATTCTATTCAATTATAAATCATTTCATTTCATTCTATTCCATTCCTTTCTATTCTATTCCATTCTTTTCCATTAAAAACCTTACATCCAACCAAACATAGCCTTAAATTTTAACACTCTCAAACTTGCAAATAGTGTCGAAAGCTAAAGTATAAAAAATGGTTCATGTTAGTTTATATCATTAGTTGTAATTTAGTGACAAAATAATTTAAACATATTTTTTATCTTGTACTTGTTTATATATACATGATAAAGTCTATGTGATAATTATATATTGTAAATTAAATTATGATGATATTATAATTATGATATTCAAATTGTATTTATGTATTGTTCTTAAATAGTTCGTAGTCATTATTTTATTCATATTGGACATTAATAGAATGTAAAAAAACTATCACGTATTATGTTTTTCCTTTTGAAGGAAGTGGTTGATCTTATAGGCTAAAGTATAGATATACTTGAACAAATGTGTATAAGCTTGTTAAACAAATTCACTAAATTGACTCTATATAAAAATTCCATTTGGAACATTACTTGTATGTATATAAAAATTCTCATTGTGATGATTACATAAGTGATCCTTTGACTTGAGATTTCTAAAGTTTCTCATATAGGGATTGATATGTTTTGATACTACTTATGACTTATTATAATTATGGATAACTCAGTTGGTAGTTATTAGATATAACTTGAAGTATATGGAGGTAGGTGAGTCATTAGTATTGGATTTATTACCCTAAAGTAATTAACGAGAATGTTGTCATTATTCTTGATTAGTATTGATTTCGAAAATCCTTCATGGTGAAATAACGCTTTGTAAAATAGTTTACAAATGTCACTAATTGAATGAATTACTAACAATCCTAAAAATTTGGATAATTATGATATGTTACTAGACGTCAATCTTGACATATGAATATATGTTGTTCAATTAGAGAATTAAAAATAAATTAATGGAGATTAATTTATTTAATCCTCAATGTGATTTAAGGCTATAATTTATATCCATTGTCAACATATTTGAGAACCTAATGAGTCATGTATAAAGAACGAATTAAAGAGAGAAAAGTGTTTTAATGAAGTTAAACTTGATCATAAAGTTTGAGAAACTTTATAGTTGAATATGAGATATTTAATAAATAAGGATTAATATGAGATATTGAATTTTATTTGAGCATAATTAATATTTAATTAGAATTATTGTAATTATAGTTAAAGTTTTACTGAAATTATAATTTAATTTCAATTAAACTACTAAAATATCCAAAATTTATTATAAACGGGCTTAAGCCCTAAGAGATCTAACATTCATTGCCTAATCTTCTCTATAACAGTTATAGAGTTCTCTTAATATGTTTTGTTGATATCATTATAAGCTGGCCACTTGTGCTACTACAGTGATGAAAATGAGTCGATTGCAAAAATGATTCGAGGAATATAACACGAAAATGATTAGGTTTCAGAATAAGGTAGAAATTATGATTCATATTTTATTATGATTTATTTGTTAATCATTTTATAAAATTTTAAATGAAAACTTGGCTTTTGAAAAATCAAATATGAAAAAGTTTCATAATTATTTATTGCACGTAGGATCAAATGTTGCCACTATTTGATTGTTATTGGTATTTAATTTTGGCATTGAAATTACAAATCCTAAACACTTTTTGAAAAGTTAATTAAAACCTTAAATGATGAATTTCAAATGCTAAGCCTAACATTGGTCAACATTTTTATGAATATGTTAATACAAAAGTAAGTATTTCAAATATTGTTCGTAGTAATGCCAATCGTATAAATTAATAATCTTTAATACTCAAATTGGAGGTCTCTTATAGGTGCTTAGTATTTGTGAAAGACATGAAATTTGTTTTTGTCTGAAAATATATCAAACAAATTATATGTGTTAGGGTAAGAGTCTTGTTCGGAAGATGTATTGTTTTTCGTAAGAAGTAAGTATATGTAAAAATATATGTGCGTAACGCAAATTTGTCATAAGTCTAATATATATGTTTATATTTTTATTTTGTAGGTCTCATGCGATTTCATAGCTTGGTTGTCGGATGTAAGTACAAAAAAAATGGAGACATTGTAATCGTTAGAAGAGCAAATGTAACTATTATATTTTTTGGGACTTTTTTTTTCTTTTATTCAGTTACCTGCCACTTTAATATTCAGTTGTAAGCTTTTCATGTTGTTAAGGAAAAGTTCTGAAGGAAAAGTTAAGTGCAAAAATAGTTATGAAGGAATTTTGTGTTCGCTTTCTTTTTTTTTTCTTATCTCATTTTATATAATCCCAAATCTCAAAAGAATTTACAAACAATTGTAGTTTTGAAGTACTTTATAGACATAGGCAAAAGATATTGAAGTTCCCTAAATTTATTATTCGTAAAACTATATAAAAAATTGAAAAAAGATGATAGGATTAGTTTGAAAATTAATAAAAGTTGTTTGCATACAAAATTAACATTTTTCTTATAAATTTCCAACGTTACTTAAGAGATAATGAAACAATCCATGTATCATAAGAGATTAAAAAAAATAAGAACCATCTTCACACAATAATGAGAGTAGATTCTCGTTAAGAAAATGTGAAAAGTTCACAACCATCGACAGTATAAAGCTTCAAACTACTTAACATTATGAAAGTTCTGCTGAAAAAAATGATGTCACCAAAAAGCCATGGCTATACCATTCCGCATAGTTTTAGTTTTTTGTATACAATGTTTCTACAGACTTTGATGACTTGTATATATATGTTTTCCACATCTCAATCTCGTACCTCCCTATCTAATATTCCATAGAATGCATCATCAACAGCAATATTATCTCATATAGGCTTTATGCTTCTCTCAACTAAATCTACTACTTTAGTCTCAAGATCTAAGTAGACACAAAGTGGAGTATACATCATCTTTAACATAAACGCTAATGAATATTCACAGTAGGACTTATTATAGAAAAGGGAAAAGAAATGAACACAAACCTACAAAAACATACTCAAGTTAATTATGGATAGAATTTCCAATAATGCAGTGTAAGAGAATGTATATGCTCAGCTTTTGATTCAACCAAAGAAGTAAAGAGAAAGAGAAAAAGCCATCTACTAATCTAAAGACCCCAATCTTGGACGCACATGATGATACAAATGTTTGATAATGACTTGAATCAACCTTGGATGTAAACATTACTTAACAGAGAATACAGATAGATGTGAGCAATGTCAAATAATCTGAAAAAAATTGCATAAAATCTTAAAGAACATATGCCTTGTACTTACTCAAAGAATTGTCTTTTAGGATGCTCATGCTCAGATAGGTAATATCCATATCCATAGGTCCATTTCAAAACTCGTCTACATTCAATTATCTGTAAAAAAATGGAAGATGGTATATATAAGCTATTATCATATATGGTCGGTGACTTTAATTTTACATCTATTTCACTCTTTGCTTCATTTTTTATTTTCTAGAAACAAATTGGTTGAACAAATTCAAAAGGTATTATTTGCATAGACTATTATATATGCTAGATAATAGTCTAAATTATGAAACTAAAAATGTAAAGCTATGACCAAAAAAACAGAAGAGGGAGTTCATTTTCACGTAAAGACAAACATTTGTTACAACATGACAACAAATGTAAAAGTGAAGATTTCCTAGTAGTAGATCTTTTAGCCCTTAGTTTGATCCGCCTTCTAGGTTGAGTTGTATTGAAAGTTGTACTTTAGTATGCTTAAGTTGTTGTTGCATTACTATTCGAAGGTTATAAAACTTGACATTGACTCCCACACATCTATAAACTATAAACAACTAATTATGTAAATCTTATAATTACATATAAGTAGTATAAATATGAATTTAAATGACTTACAGTAAAGTAGTTATTCCCATTAACTTCCCCAAATGTTACTCCATATCCTCTACTTTCCTATAAAAACAAAAAGAATTATAATGTTATATAAGTTAGAAAAAAACTTTAATTTTATATTTAATATTAACTAACCCTTCTCGTCTCTCTTCTTAATATACAAGATGCAGTATTTGATCTATCGATACTAATTATGTTGGTCTTTGTACTGGATGGCTACGAATATTGGATGAAGTGGCTTCAGTTTTTGGTAGTCTTCCTCTTTTCTACTGCATTATACATATTGAAGATAAACATAAGGTTAATAATACTGGATGAATAATAAGACATTTGTTATACAACTAAAATAACTACCTTAGCAATTTTAAGTTGCCTTGGGGGATGATTTTTATTTTTGCATCCTCTTATATTGTGACCAATTGCATAACAATGATGGAATCTCATAGTTAATCCAACGTTGCTCAATTTTTTGGATTTTGAGGTTCTTCAATGTGATCCCTTTTTCTTTCCCTTTTCGATCTTTCAGGCATCTTCTTGATCAGTGGGGGTAATATTGGGTGTAGAATTTTAGTATTTGTCCAAACATAGGACCATTAATGGGTTCCATTAGTAACTCTTCAAATAAGTATCACACTTATAACATTGATTCACATAAACATTGATATCCTCCCTCTAATAAGATATACAAGGCATAAGTTGTTTACATGGAATCCTAGTTAAATCCCATCGTCTATATTGACAAGTTCATGCTTGCAAGTCGATGATTTATTTGTCTGTAAAAATAGTGACTTCAAATTTCAAATTCCCATTTGTCCTTGTTTATACAATGTCTTGCTTCCCATTGTGCTACCTCTATTGTCTTCCTCATTCTAGGACATATATCATCAGTGGACTTCAACATTATATCCCCTTTTTCATGTATCTGTGTCATTAAAGAAACTTGAATGTCTTCTAACATATTTATCAAGCTATTAGTACTAGCTTCACAAATGAATCCATCAACTGCCTCTAAAATATTTTTATGTACTATTTCACACTTTGGTCTTATGCTTACAAAGGCCTTCAAAAATGTCTTTAGATTCCTAATTTTAAAATCCTCATAAGCCTTCATTGACAAACTCTTCAACTCCTTCATTAGCTCATCGAAATCAACCACTGTTGTGCAATTCACCACTTTCCAAAATAAATTCCTATATGTGTGCCCTTTATGAACACTAGACCATTTTGTATACATATGATGGGCACATTTTCTATTTTTAGCTTCTAAAAACAAATTCTTTAATGTTTCCATTAAACCATGTAAAAAAAGGTTACATAAATTAACAAAATGTTGATCACATAAAGAAATGAACATCAGATATATGGATATTTAAAGTTTATCTTTTGCTAATCGCTTGCAGAAGTCCGTAAATTTCCACTTATGTTAAGATCTTCAACAAGAATGCCCAAAAACCAATTCCATGATTGGTAACTTTCTCCCTCAACTAAAACCCAACATATAGGAAACATTTAATTGTTTCCATCATGACCAACAACAGATAATAATGCACCACCAAGGAAAGTCTTAACAAACATCCATCTAACCCAATAATCTTCTTGCATCTATTAAGAAAACCATAATTCAAAGCACTAAATCCAATATAAAATATTTTGAACATTGGTTTCCTAGCATATTCATCAAAATTAGTTTCAATAATAAACTTTCAATCTTTGTTAGCTCATCTTAACTCATGTCTATAAAACCATAACTTCTCATAATGACCTTCCATTGATCCTCGAAGCATGGTAATTTCTTCCCATTTAGCCCTATAACATTGAATTTTAGTGACTTGTAATGCATATTTGATTGAAGATCATCCATCATTTCACTGATTGGTTAATTTAGGTTCCTCCTAAACTTATGTATGAATCCATTCGCAATCCATTTCCTATTAGCTTGTTTGATCCTTTGCACTTTACTGCAGCTGTGAGTGTTTTCTACTCTCTTTATAACAAATGTTTTCTCATTTCCAATCCAGTTAGCATACACTTGAGAAGGACAATGTGCATCATAACTGCTTCCATTCTTACACTAGATCTAGCCATTGAAACATTATACCCATTTATAATTTATGCTTCCTTATAACTTCCCTCAATTACTTATCGTCTTTGAACTTCATTCCAATTTCAAACTTAAAATCAGTCATTTCAACTTTTGGATTAAAACTGATTTATTTCTTCTTTGATATCGATGCTTCATCATCACTAAGAACTGGTGATTGAATTTTGTCATCACTGTCATCATAATCACTATTTCCACAATGCGAGCTTCCTTCTTCTCTTCTAGTATCTTTGGAATGATCACTAACTTCATTGAAATTTCTTCCACTAGCACTAACACCATTGACAACATTATTGCATTCAAACCCACTTTGTAAAGTCTTCCCACATCTCTTCTCATTTATTCTAGTAAATACATATTCTTCATCATCAACTCCAAAGAAATCCTCATCAACTAAATCATCTTCAAAATCACTATCCTAGATAATAATGAAGTCCTCATCTTGCTCCAATTCAACTTGGAGTAACCTCTCACCTTGCTTCAATTCATCATTAGAGTTTGACTCCTCGCCATCTGTTGTAGGATTCTCATGACCATAATCATAATATATTTCAACATTTTGATAATTCAATTCTCCCATTTTTTGGAGCATATCTAACATGCCCTTGTCATACACTAAGCTTAACTCCATAAAGCTTCTAACGGACTCGTGTGGGTGTGGAAATTTGTAAAACATAGAGATTACTTTAAGTCTTTTATCTTCAAAAATCCCTTTTAAAACTAGCATGCTTAGTTCATTAATACCCATATCCTTTTTTCTTTTTATCTTACCCCCAACATATTTATTTTCTGGCCTTTCCAATACTCCACCATAATGAAATTCAAAATTTACCAACAAAGTGTGACTAAATATAAAATGATAAATATTCCAAGAATAAAAAAGAAGCAACAACTAACAAATCTCAAATTGGGAAAATAAAAAAGCCTACAGACAAGTAAATCATACTTAACATCACCATTTTTAGTCCATATCTTCTAGTCTCAAAGTACTTCAATTCTACATACTTTGCATTGTCTACATTCTTTGTGTTCTTACATATACGTCATCTCCATTTGCATTGTCTATAAGAAGAATCACTTTCTCATTTAGGTACAGAAATAGCTTCTATAATTCTTCTTTGTAACATTTATTATATATGGCTACCTCACCATATTATGTCATCTTGTTTAGCTGGTTGACATGACAAGTAATTATTTAATCATAAGTGGACCCAGAGTTTAGATTACTGTACTGTATTGATCGGTAACAGTTAGAAGGTGCTGTACTAGCTAAAAAATGGTACGGTTAAGGTTGCTTCAGAAACAGCCTTAAATACCGGCTAGTACTGGTGTTTTTCGTTGGGTACCGACCGGTACCTAAAATACCAGCACATACTGGCCAGTATCGTAAATTTGGGAATATGAGAGGACCTTTTACAAATTTAAAAATTTTAATCCTTAACCTCTCTGTTGGGTCCGTGTTTTGCGTACCGGGGTGAACTGGGCCCCGCATACCCCAAGTTTGCACGCGACCAGTTCGCC
>JAOSBK010000009.1:4515388-4532935 GCA_027568895.1 Erythroxylum shatona | reverse complement strand
GAAATGCATCTCTAACTCTCATTAATCACTCACATTTACCATTCTAACCCCTCCCACAAGTAATGGGATGTTACATCATATCTCTCAACTTCTTCATACTATATAGCGTTGGAAAGCTAAAAAGACAAGCTACAACTTTCTAGAAGACAACTTTGTCTAATTTAGCCTAACTCAATACAGTTTTTTCCCATAACTCAGAACATAAGTTCTTAACCCTATAAAAAATTGAAAATGCAATATAAAAAATTTGAGGGTCATGAGCAGAAATGCAATCATATTCTATTAGCATCAAAAGATAAGAGTTTTACAAAGCTTTAATGGGCATTTCAATCCACAATGCATCAATATCTCAAAATCCCAAAATACAAAAGATACATGAATAATAATTTGCTCATATTGCAACTAAAGCCTTGTTTTACAAAATTAACTTAAAATACAAAAACATTGCAAAAGTGGAGTGATGCCTCAACTCTTGGTTACTCGATCTCATGCTCTTCACCTGAAGATGGGATGGATAATGGAAGTGAGCATAAAGCTCGTGGGTAACAGTTTTATAATCAACAACAAGAAAAACCATTGAAATATTCATTTCCATTGTAAAACTCACATTGAATCATAAAAACATATTTCTCGATTCTCATTTTATCAAGCAAATTATAAACAACATAATTCATGCATTCAACAAACTTGTCAACACTTAAGCATAATCAAATGGTTTGAGTAGATCCAAAGTAGAATGTACTACACATTTCCATATAATGGTCTTGTATAATCGTGAACAGAATGGTCTTACGTAGCTGTGAACTTATGGGAGTTCATGAAGGAGCTCCATGTCACTAGCGAGCAAGTGGAAGAAGTCTTTAGTCAAAGTACACTTGACATACTTAGGGGGCCACCACAAACCCACATAATCGTGCATTTCACAAATTGTAAACTTGTTGCCCAAAATGGCACATTTTTGAAATGTGATTTCATAAACTTGATATCCTTTCAAAATCATTTCAATTTTAATTTCATAATTCATCCACAAAATTCATATACACAACATGTAGCACTTTCTCAAAGCATTTAAAGAACAAAAAATGCACATTTAAAAAGTAGTTGAAAACATTTATTTCAATTTCTTGAAAGAAACATTAATGGCTTATTATTCAATTATAAAAATGTAACCCACATTGAATTCCTTTCTTATAACTTGCTTAAATGTGCCTCTCCTCTTGCTCCTCTTGTCTTTCTTGATTTCCTTTTCATAGGCAAAAATCTTAAGTTCAATAGGGTTGCAAAATTGAAAACCCATAAAGTACATTTACTAAAATTGTTTATAGAAAACTTAAACCCATACATTTCCTAAGCTTCATGAACCAAAACCCTTCCAAAAATTCAAAAGATTAAGTAAGAACTTACCTTGAATCTTCACCCAATGAAGAGATTATTGGTTCAAAAGAAAGCTCTTATCTTCCTCTACCTATTTCCCTTCTTGCACAACCTCAAAAACTCTCTAGAAAGCTTAGAAAAGTTGAAACCCTAGCTCAAGTCTCTTTTTTCTCTCAACCACCGAAACCTCACTTCTTTTCTTCTTGTTTTTGTATTTTCTCTTGTTCCTTCTCTAATTTCGTTTTCTTCCTTCTCAAGAGTAAGACTGACTTCTTTTTCCCATTCTACCCTTAATTAGCCCAAAAAGTCCATTTTACCCTTCCTTATAAGCTTATGTTCTTTTAACCTCAAGTGACTTGCCTAGAATGCCCTTTATACTATACACTCCTAACACTTTAATTCAATTAACATATGTCATAAAATCTTACCAACATTAACACAATAATTAACTCCATAAAATAAATCCATAAAGACCTTAAATTAATTTAAATCATGCTTAATCAAAGAAAAAAATTTTAGGGCTAACAATAAACCTATTCTAATACTTGTAATCTTGGATAGAAAAATAATTAAAAATTTTCTTAGTCTAACAATGTAGTAGGCAATCCAATGAGAGCTCAAGGTCTCATAAGATTTTAGCAAGATAGTCTCAATTCATTAGAGGCAAAAAAGGACAAGTTAATAGATATGTTGAATCCCAAATTTATAAGTTAAGAAGAGAATCAAAAGAGGATGGAAACCAAGTTTGATGAAATTGAAAAGAATCATGCATCTTCCATCCATAATCTAGAAGTTCAAGTGGACCAGTTATCCAAATAATTGTCTACAAAAA
This sequence comes from Erythroxylum shatona, assembly GCA_027568895.1. Lineage (NCBI taxonomy): Eukaryota > Viridiplantae > Streptophyta > Magnoliopsida > Malpighiales > Erythroxylaceae > Erythroxylum > Erythroxylum shatona. The sequence goes on along the minus strand of JAOSBK010000009.1, from coordinate 4,530,729 downwards.
GTATGAGGAGTCTCTAAATCAACACGAAGTCTAATACAAAGGAGCAACTAAAAGCCATCACACTTAGAAATGGGAAAGAGTTAGAAGTACCAACTAAGAAGAAAGTTGAATCTTACCAAGAAGAAGACCAAGATAAAAAGGACAAGAAATAATAGAAAAAAGAGGAAAATCCATATATTCCTCCCCCTTTATATACACCAAAGATTCCATTTCCATAAAGGTCATAGAAGAATCAAATGGATGTGTAATTACCATCCATATGCCTTCAAAATTAAAGGACTCGAGGAGTTTTACCATACCTTATGTTGTTGGCAATTTAAATTCTGCAAAATATTTTTATGACTTAGGTGTAAGTATTAATCTTATTCCTTTGTCAATTTTAAGGAATTTGTGGCTAAAAGATTTGAAGCTAACTTCTATGCTCATCTATTTAACAAATCAATCCATAAAGAAATCCTTTGGTGATGTGGAGGACGTGACAGTCAAAATGGACAAATTCATCATTCCAGTGGACTTTAATGTGTTAGACTTTGAAGAGGATAGGAATTATACGCTAATTCTTGATAAATCATTCATGAACACGGGAAGAGCATTGGTAGATATTTTTGAAGGGAAACTTACCCTGCATATTGGTGATGAGTAAGTTAAATTGAATAAAGTACTAAAGAATCTAAAGGAAAGCAGCTCCCATATGAAGATTGATATAGTGAATGAGTATATAAAAGAGCAAGAGGAGTGTAATAGAAAAGAAGTTAGTGTTGTGGAGGTAGAATATGAAGGAAAACTAAGAAAGGAGGATTTGGGGTGATAAATTAAAACAAAAATCAATAGTAAGGACGAAAGCACCCATAATACCCTCCATTGAGAACCCAACCATTCCAGAGTTGAAAGTTGATGGGGAACAAGAAAAGAAAGTGATGGAGACAATTAGAAAGAGAATGAGAGTTATGGAATGGAAAATTTTGTACATAAGAAGCATAAGTCCTAATGTGATGATGCATAGGACATTAACATTCAAAAGAGGAGTTGGTTGAAAATTTAAGTTAAAATGGTCAAGTTGTTGACCTTAAAATTAACATGTTATATTTTAGGTGATTTTTATTATTTTGTATCCATTTTTCCTTTCTTTTATTATTTTCCCATGAGTTAAAATGATGGATGGTCATGAAATGAAGTGTGTCCATTTACCTTCTCCGATGCCATCACCACCCCAATCTCCATAACTATTCTTACCCTTGTTTTTATTCATGTTATTTTTTGCAGTTATATTTTTTACAAGTGTTGTTTGTAGTTGTGTATCATTTCCAAATTGAGGAAAATGTGTTGTTCAAATGTGGGGACATATATGCAATTGCATATCATTTGTGTGTGACTTTGCATTTGCATTATTTAGTTTATTTTCATTATATTAGTTTTTGATTATGTTAGCATGATGTTTGCATTATATGAATGTGTCAATCACATGAAATTGAAAGGAATTAGCTTATCTATGAACAAGATTGTTTAGTTTCTAAGGAAACATTAGCTTGTGAAGTTTATGTTTTCAGTGTCTTTGAAGTGATTATGTATGTTGATTATAATATTGTACTTATTCTTGCACTTTATGAAACTTGTTTGGATGCACATATAATTAAATTCATTTAAATTGGTAGGGATCATTGTAGCGTTTCATGGCGGTGACTGACTAGGAAAAAATCATATAGATTAGTGAATAAATAAAAAAAATTGTCTTAAATAAATGTCCTACTTTGCTGGCCCTTTTTGAAAAATAAATTAGTTAAGAATAGAATTGGTAGCCAGTTATGAGTTCTGATATAGTTAAGTACCTATGGGAATTCATGAGAAAATGTTTTCCTTTATGTTAAAAACCTAGAATGACACTCCAACTAAGCTTGATAAAACGTAACTAATTAAGTAATTGGGGGAAATTCATATAAGGTGTTTTCCTTTGAGTCAAAAAAACTAGCTAATCATTAAATAAAATATAAAAATATGGTGTTGTTAATAAAAATGAATATATTGATCTTCTAATTAAATTTAAAAAAAAATTCCATGAACAAGTATTTACTAATGACCTACCTCTTTAATATGGTAAATAAGAATGAGTACATTTTTACAAGTGCCATAGATATATGAATACGGTGTCAACATTTTGGTCAATATGAATATGGAGTAAATATTTTAATGCCAAATATATATAAATATGGTGTCAATAAATGTATTTAATTAAAGCACTTAAAAATGAATAAAATAAGTTAGTGTGTTGGAACTTTTTGAGTGATTCATGTTTGTAGCTAAGTTAATTCCATGAGATTTGATGCCAATGTGCCACTTGCATTGCTTTATGATCATGTGTTTATGTGTTTTATGGTTTTAGTTTTGCTTAGGGACAAGCAAAGATTTAAGTGTGAGGAAGTTGATAGGTGTAAACTATAATGTCTTTTAGGTGTTAAAGTTTTTATTTTTTTGTGTTTTCTTATAAGATAATTATGTGTTTAGGAAATATATTTATGTTCTTCTTAGTGTTTTGTGTGTTTTATTTGAATGATTATTTTTTAGGGAAAGCATTTGATCTTAATTGTATGGTTTAAGGGTTGTCTGATGTGTTTGATGATAAGTGGAGATAGGAAAAATTGAAGAAAAGATGAAAAAATGAGTTAGAGAACAACATCTGGCACTATCATGATGAAGTAGTAACACATTGGTGAGCTCTCTAGCATGAACGATAGTGGCATAAAGTTGCAACAAGGTAGTTCATGATTGTGCAAAAAGCAAATTTCAGCTTTTCCTTATCACATGTTCTTTATACTTTTAACAATTCGAGACTAGTTTTGGAACAAAAACACGTGGAGAAACCTTAGAAAGAACCTTATAAGGATCAAAAGAAGAGAAAAGAAGAGAAAATATTAAAAATGACTGGAAAACATAAACGAGGAGATCAAAAATAGCAAAATCTGAAAAAAAAAAAAAACAAAAACAAAAACAAAAACAAAAAACAAAAGATGTAGAATTCTAGCACAAGCAAAGATGAGAAGACATATATATTCAATTCTCTACTCTTTTCTTTAATTCTTTTTTGTTGTTAAATGTTAACGATGACTTAATTGGTATATATAGCTACATTTATGGATTGCTAAATTCTTTTTAGGAATTACTTTTGATTTATTTGTTAAACTTTACATTCTTGATTTAATAAAATATGCTTGTGATGTTTATTTCTTTATATTCAATTTGAATGGAGAGACAATATTAGATTATTTTTGTTATGTTGCACAACGGGAGCTGGTGCCTCAGTAGACCTATAACATCAAATTAATAGGCAATTAAAGAGAGATCTTAATTGTTTATTAGGTACCCATAGGGTTACATATATTTCACCTCTCCATCGAAAATTCCCTTTACCCCTATCGTACTCCAACTTGACAATTTCTACCGCCTATCCAAGTGCTAACGATGCGAGTTTGGTCCAGCTATTAGTGATCGTATTTTCATACCAACTCAAGATATGCTTATTGGGCTCTATCTATTTACATTATTAGGAAGAGTTTTGATAGATTGAAAGATCGCAATTAGGATTATTTGGTTAGATCTCAAGAGAAGGTAATCATAATAACTGGATATGTAAGGTCAAGTTGTATTAAATCAAGAAGGTAAAGTGAAAACATATTAAAATATAAGTAATTCCTAGTTTTCATCATTAATCAATCAACCAATTCACTATTGCTTATTTCATTGTCTAATTATCAATTATTTGTTCTTAGTTTAACTTTTGGTGATTTTTCTTATTCTTTTCTATTGAGTAAGTTTTAATCTTATAAAACCCTCAATATTTCAGAACCACAGGGGTCATAGCATAGAATGTAAGGTGTCAATCAAGGAATTAGTGAACTAATCGAATGGCATAAAAGTGTAATTAAATGAAAATAAAGCTAAACAGAAAAGTAAACAATTGAATATGGATTGATTGAAATGAGAATTCTAAATTAATGCAAGAAATCAAATTTGAGCAACCCTATTTGACAATTGAAATTCAAAAAGGAAAATTAACAAATTATGAGAAAGGGAATTTATCCTATCATCAATGCTAACATAGTCACTTTTGTATTCATGTAGTTTCAGTCACATACTTTCGAAGGATGGATTAGTCTCTCTTGAGTTGTAATCACTAAGATCTCTCTTTGTATAATTACCGATTTGATTATTTGGTTGGTCCATTAGATTGTTTAACTCATATTAACCAACCTAATCATTTTACATTTGGTTCACTCTCTCGATTTATTACCGAAGCCTACAATTACGACAAATAATCACAACACCCAACATCATTAACAACAAAAGCAACTAGATTAATATTGAATCAAGTATAAATCCCTAAAAGTTAGAACATCCTTAAACCAAGATTCATCATCCATGAATTCCATCTCATACATCAAATGAATCAAATAAAAGATGAAAAGAAGAAAAGATAACTTAGAGGATTGGAGGTTGAAGCAGCAGCTGAAGCTCCACCTTCTCTCTCTTTTCCTCTCTCTTCCTTCTTCCTTTTCCTTAGCTTTTTCCCAAAGTAGCAAAATTAATTTCTCTTGTCTTATGTATTCTTTTGCTAATTGGGGTAAAAACAAGATTTTAAAGTTCGAAATAACCAATAAAAAATTAAGTTTGAGAGGTTTGTCCATGCCTATCCTTACATAGGGCATGACGGTCGTGGCTTACAAACATAGTCTCTATCTCAATCGTCGAGCTTCCTCTAAATCTTCTTTGTTATTCAATATCTTATCTCAAACAATAACAAACACATCAAAGTACCTCAAACACGCAAAATTAAAACTAACACTCAAAACACAAATATCTAACCAACTAACATAATTCTAAACGTAAACGCGCATAAATCAATTGATTAACAACTAAAAGCATACTGCCATTAAAACATCATGCAACCTACAACTGGTATTTTCCTTGAACAAAGTTTACAAGAATTGTTGGGTAACTATTGCAATCCTCATGGGACGATTCTTTTTATGCTATAATATACAATATGTAAACTTACAGTAATGAAGGTTTTTATTTTAAACTTCAACATAATCCTGCTTGAGAATAACTCACAATCAAACATAATGTAAAAAAAGTTTTAAATTCCAAAATAAATTCTAAAATTATATTAATTATTTGCCTAATATGATTAAGAGTAATAATTAAATTGATTCCTATTTAAATTTTAAAAAGTTGTTTCTAAAGTTAAAATTAATTATTTTTAGTTAGAATAAAAGTAATTAATTAGAATCTTTAAAATTAAGTAAAGTTTTTTCTTAAGCAATTAAGAAAGATTTTGCTTAATTAAGTTTAATTATTTGAAACTGATTGAGATAATTTAAATTTATGGCTTTATTTGTTTAGAGAATTATTATTCAATTTATTTAGAAATTTGTTTCTTTATTTATGAATAATAAGTTTCTAGATTTATTAGAAAATTATTTTTGGGTTAAATTTTGAAAAAAGTTTCATTGTTTAATTAAGAAAAACGAACTTTTAAAACTTTTTTGAAAAATTTTCTAATTAATTAAAAATTAATACTAAATAATTAATATATAGGAATTTCTCAATTTAATTTAAAAGTTTTTTATTTAATTTTGAAAGTAGTTTCCTTTTAATATTAGAAAATAGTTTTATAATTAAGGAAAAGTAATTTCTAATTTGATTCAAAATAGTTTTCAAATTAGATTATAATGTCTTGTTAAAATTTGAAAAATGAGTTATATTAAATTATATTACGTAAGAAGCATAATTTATTGAAATTTGTCAATTAAAATTTGTTAAATAAGCCAAGATAATTAAAAATAATTTTTAATTGGATCTAAAGTCATATAGAAAATTTTTATATCGATTATGCAATTTTGCTATTAATCCTTGTTTAGGATTTGGTGACAAAGTTTTAGAGATATGTCAATATCATATAGATAAAAAATGTAATGACATTTTGAGTTGACTAACATCTCATAAACTTCAATGATAACATGTAAGATGTATGTCAACACTATGATAACACAATGTAATAGTTGCATAGAGTAGAGCTAAAAGGTATAGTACCTTGATAAATTTGTTTTATTTAATTTAGCCTACTAAAAGCATAATATGGACTACAATTAAAAGTAATTGATGCAGCATGATAACTAGTTGTCATTAATAGAAAAATGATTGCATGAATTTTCTTGCTGATACTTAATATGATAGAGATGATATATATTTCTAATTCATGCTTACGAATACTTAATACTGAATTCATATTTAACATTGCTAGAATGTTTAAAACATGATAAGAAATAGATTTTTGAGTAAAAGCATTTTATCTAAGTTTACACAAAAAGTTTATATATGTTGGATCAAAGGAGACTTATGGTTAACATAAGTGAAGATAACAATGACTATCCTTTTATGTCATGTTAGTTAAAGCAACATAATGAGAATCACAAAGTTTTTTTTAAAATGGTATTAATAAATAAATGTTGATGAGAATCATAAAGTTACATACAAAGGTTTATGAATTGTTTTGATTGTAAATCATATGAAACTTATGAAACTTGTTAAGTTGAGGAATAACCAAATCAACCTTTATTAAAAGGATTATAATGGTATTAAATTATTAAATTTATGTATGTGATGTATTGGATGGAATAACAATGTATAAAAGGATGGTACTTGTATTTCATTAGATTACTAATGACTATATCACATATATTAAATGAAATACTGATTTAATTTTTTAAAAAGTTTAAAATTAATTAAATTTAAATAGAAACTAAGCATTAAGAATGTTGAAGCATTTTGATGAGATTGATGTGGTGAGTTTTAAATTTTCAGTTATCTATTGAGAATGAGATTCTCTAATGAATAACTTCATAACAAATTCTATAATAGTATGGATCTATTTAAGGAGGAAAATACAATATAAGATATTGTATGATGCAATGTTTGTTTTTTCCTTAGCTATACCTAGTGTAATAACTTCCGTTCAGTAGTTCCAATTTATTCAATTATCAAGATTCATATTTGATATGAAACATTAAGTCTTTGAAAGAGTCAAAGTTAATTATCTAAGGATGTGATGTGTAACATACCACTCCCATAGAACATATGCCCGACATACAGAATGATATTATGGAACATACTCTACAAAAATGGCACGTTTAGATGATTGCATTTCCACATTTTAAGATTTCACATATCAAAAGCATTTCAACTCTTCATTTTGAATCATTTCATTCACAATCATATTCAGTCACAATAATTTTGTTCCATTTTTATTTTTAAACACATTCAGTCATGAATGTCATTACATTTCTAAAATTCACATGTATAATATATAGTAGTTAAGAGATACAATTCTTAATACAACATAACTAAGACATTTGTAGGTATAACTGATACCGATACTGACCTATGTCCAAATGCAGAAGCTACATCAACTGGACTAGCTAGAGAAGCTAGGTATCCTTAGTACCTGAAAATCAACATTGCAATTTTGATGAGTTTTGCTAACTCAGTGAGTGAACCATCATCGATGTGCTTACTCAAAATAGAACACAAATATCACAAGTATTTAACCAAATTCACAAGTATTTCATATTATCTAACGTTGTATGCCACATCTTTTAGAATCAAATCCCATATATCACATCATTCAGTATTGATTATTTGATCACATTATACTTCATATTTTAACAAGTACATCATGAACTACAAACATTTCAACCAATATATTTTAAAATAATCCAATCATGTATTTCAATCATTCATATCATCAATATGTACACAAACATTGCATATCATTATATCAACTCAATTTAGTCATTCTTTGCAATCCTTCATATGATACATGTAAAAATATATATGCAAATGCAAATGAGACTCCACTTTCATTTTTATTTTTTTGTGACCAAGCTCCTATTTAACTGTCTCATATCTCTTGTAGATACCAGGCTCATTTCAAATATTATCCCGTACTATTGTAGATACCAGGCTCATTAATCATTAAGCATGTGGTTTTTTATGCACATTTCTGAGCTTTAAGCTCCTTTTCATGTTGGTCACTCCAGTAACAACTCCTTTATCTGATCATGTATATTAATGTGATAAAATGCATCATTTCATATAATATGTTATCAATAACTTTCATTCAGTGTGCACAGTCATTTATCACATTCATTATATCTAAGTCTGGCATTCAACATTTAATTGAGAACACATTCCATATTACACATACCATTAAAAAGCACTTCTAGTACAATCCTAAATATCAAGCTCCTTAGACCATCAATGTCTGGAATTATCATAATTATATTAATAACAACTCAGTAATTGACATTAATCACAAATAATTCAATCATAGTGAGGAAACATCTAGGTTAACTCACAGTACGCTCCAGATAGGCTATTGCCTTGGTGAATCGACAATGTCTGGATGTCGGCAATCACTTATGTATATATCTTCTTGTAATACAGACACACAGTTCACAATTCATTAAGTTATCAATCAAATGATTACTCAATCATTCATATGTATATAGACCATGTTTCAATGCATGCTCAATTGACTATCCCAAGTATGTATCCTTATTCACAAATCTGGATCATTCATTATCATAGCTTGTACACAACTTGTTTTCAAGTAGGTTTATACCTTCAGTAAACTTAATTACTCTCTATTCATCATTCATACATTCATCAATCCTTTTTCTAGCATTTATGTATTCACACAATTTCCCAATTCTCATTCAATCATACCCGATTCATTACTTATATCCTTTGGATCACATTTGCATTCACAAGAACATCTTTATACCATTAACAACTCTTACTTCCCAAATTCATAAACATTGATATCAAACAATCCATTTCTTAAATTATAACATTAATTAACACCTAAACTTATCAAACCTTTAACCAATTGATTCAACATCAAACTAAGTTCATTTTAAGCCTCAATTAAATCCAAATGTACTAAGGTATAATTTCTTATCCTTATATGGTTCAAATATCAAAACTAAATGTTTTCCACTTCAAGGCATTTCCCACGATCATAGGAAGGAGCAATATTGCTGTCCACGATCGTGGAATTGGTTAACCGAATGTACATTGTCCGATTTTCATCAATTTTTTTTTCAGATTCTAACACCTTTATACCAAATTCAACACATCTTCATCATAGTCCATTACTTATACCTCAATTATACTTAATTATATATCAATTCCATATCCAAATCTAACTTAAATCATTCATTTGGTAGCTCACAATTTATGGTCTTTCAAACATCAAAATCAAAATAGAAAGTATCATTCATTTGATCATACATGTAAGTTCTTTCCCATTTCAAGATCACTATATTAACACCTTTCTCTCACATAAATTCTCCTTCATTATACCCCAAATCCCAATCCAATTTATCCATGAAACAACCTATAACCTACAGTTTTTTACACATAAAAAACAAGACATAAAAATATCTAATTTCAAGTATCATTTTCCAACATAATTCATCATTAACATCATATACAATCCATCCTAATTCAATCATCATAATCCTTCTATTATAACATGCCATAAAGAACAATACTTTACTTACTTATGTAGCTCCAATGCCAACTCAATTCATCAAGTCTAACTTAGCTCTTGGTTCCAGCAAAGGCAAGGAGATGATAGTAGATTATCGCTATCTTTGAGCATAATCTTATATGAATCTTGAAGTGACTATGAACAGAAGTAAAGCAAAATTTCAAAGCTATGGGGTTATGAGTGTATTTCAGAAATTTGAGGAAGGAGGAAGAATGAATTCTAGCAGGAACATCTAAGGAAAGCCTTTTCCATATACATGTGTCATTAGCTGAGTTAAGATAAATGTCTCCTTATTTAAGGACACTTGTCCTGCAAGAAAGCAAGCTACATATCCCCTTTAAATGGCACACATGCCCTCTTCTTAAGCTACCGTATGTCCTCTTCTTAAGCTACCATATGTCACTTAATCTCGATGCCAAATGTCACTCAATTATGTATGCTAAATGTCACTCATTTTATAGGCTTTGTCAGCCTAATTTTCAACGTATCCACTTGTCTTGCCACTTAGCATTTTACCTAGACAAAATATACATTTTAATTCATTAATTTATCAATTGTAACAATAAATTATAAGTTACTAATTATAGTCCATCAATTCTTTTCATTGGTAATCCAAAGTACAGGACATTAGAATTGCACATTCATATCACATTCATTTTAGTTTCATACCCCATAATATGTCAATTGAGTGCAATTTTTCTAAATCACAATTCATATTTGTATGCTAATATTACGTATATAAATACAACCATAAAATCATATCACAAATGTACCAAATTCATTCTATATAATGTCAATCATGTGACTTAATAGTCTAACACTTTAGATCCTTCAACAATTTAAGATACGGGACATTACATGATGTTTAATTAAAGCATATATTATCTATTAAGTTTAAAGCTAAATTGAATAATACATACTTGTCCTCAAGCAAAATAAAGAACACTAGACTATAAAAACAAACAATGGAAACAACAATTTTCCTAAATAATAGTCAAAGATATCAACGATCATTTCAATAAACACAACCTAAGGACTTGAAACTCATAATACTCCATGAACAAGCTATTCTTCACATATTTAGCCAAAATCAACAAGCACTCCAATTGAAAGAACCATTAACAAGTGTGATAGATACTCACTCCACTCTCCATCCTCTCAAGCATTCAAAGGTGGGATATGTATTCACTCATCGTTTGTTTCATGTAAGGCATCTACTATAAGCTTGCTTACCAATCCAATCTTCACCACTCATATCAAACACAAACATCAATCCGAAGGTCTTCATTTAGGTTGCAATGGTGTCAAGCTAAGGGTAAGAAAAAGGAAAATTGTAGTTTAAAACCATAACACAAATTGAGCATTTAAAATAATACAAAACAATGAACCATAAAATACTCAATTATTTCCTCTCATTTAACAAAATTATCACTCCTCCCTTTTCTTTTCTTCTCTTCTCTTTTTTTTTTCATTTTCTGGTCATCTTCTCTTCCTTTCTTTTCTTTTCCATTTCCTGTCTTTTCCTTTTCTTTTTCTCTTTTCTCTTTTTTCTTGATTTTTCTCTTTTTTCTATATTTTTCATTTATTTATTTAGAACAAGATCAAGTTTAGAAGAGAAAAAAATGTAGAAGGCAGATACACATTATTACAACCTACCCATTCCTAACTCAAAAGCCAACTATATGCTATAATTCTCCCACACTTGTTCAAACAATTATTCCCTAAACCCATCATACACATTCAAATGCTCAACTTGCCTTATGGTAGGTACAAGGAAGAGGATAGATAATATGGTCAAGGCTCATATTTTGGGTTCAAAGAAAGAAAAGGTTTCATGCTAAGGTTAAAGGTGGTTCACTAAAGGTCACATCATGGTGGCTTTTTAAGCAAAAGAGGTAAATCCTAATTGCCTTCATCATTCCAAAATTTTATTAAGATTATGTGATCTTAATTATTATTTGTTGGATCAAAAACAAAAGCATACTAGATTTGGCTAAACGGTAGATTTTAAAAATATTTTTCGAAATCAAAACGTAGCGAAAGCATAATCACCAAATCAATATGTTTAATCCATACATGATAACGTATTAGAAAAATAAATATCATAAGAGATGGTAAAAATTTTACCAACTCCTTAGCTACAACTTTGATTTCTTGCTATGGTATCCTCTCCTTGCTTATGTATCCTCAACCAATCCGATCTACCACTAGTTCTCCTTGGACAACTTGGTTAGCAAGATCTTTTGGTGGGAAAGGAGAAGAAATATTGTAGAAGTTTACCTTAGTTGAAAGAACCAAAACTAAGAGACACTCTCTTTGCTAATTGCGGTCATGAAAGAAAGGAGAGTGGAATTCCAACCAATTCACCACCTCTTTCTCTTTGTCAAAATGAAAAAGAAAGAGCAATAAATGAGAACTTCTCATTTGTTTAATATGGCTAAATGAAAAGACAAAAAAAACCAAAAACAAGACACTCATTTTTTATTAACAATGAAAGAAGGGAGAGAGAATATCAAATGCATTACTCCCTTTGTTAATGAAAAGAATGCTAAAAGGTTTACAACTTTTTCTATATGTCAACATTAAATGACAATCATTAAACCATTTAATGATAAGATCATTAAACCATATAACAAAGGCATCATTAAACCATTTAATGATGATGAAGTATGATAAAAACTCACCTTATATTTAGCAATTCAATGCTAAATGTGTGGCCATAAAATTTAGCTAAATAAAACCGAAAACTACATCATGTAGTTTCAGTTTTTGCCCTCCTCTTTTTTGTCTTTACAAAATTTGTTTTAATTTAATTAATTAAATCAAACCAAAATATAGCCCAATATTAAATGTTCAATTTGGGCTTTTAATTAACACTTAATTAGAATAGGCCTAACATTTAATCATATGTTTAAAACCTAAATCAATTAACTCTTAATTAAATTGTTTTGACATTATTATTCCAAATCTAATTTGACCCTTTCTTCTTTCTTATTTTCAGTAACCTCTATTCATATTTCTTACTTTCCCTGATAACCTTCCTAAAAGCCTAGTGGGGAATCTAATTAGACTTATATAATTCAAGCTCCAATAAGCCCATAATTAATTTAATCTCATTAAAATTAATTCCAACTTAACCAAATGTCATTCAACTAAAGATAATTAGTTGAACTCTTGAATTACTAAATATTATGAGAACACATGTTTCAAATTATATTTAAATTGCAAACTCTATTATGAACCATATTATAGCCATCCATACAATAAATGGTAAAATTACCATTTGCCCTTATCTTAGTTTTTCCTTCTAGATCTCCTGTTTTACTCTATATGGTAATTAACATATAAGAGCTCATCTTAGTGTTAAGACTTGATAGTTAGCTAGTCCATCAAACTACTGGAGCCAATTTAATCACCAATCTCTATGAAACATCTAGAAGTGATGATATCGTTATAAACTCTTTATTTGAGTGAATGTTCCTTGTTACATGTTTCAATTAATAATTCCAATATGTAGACACTGGATTGATACTCTATAAAAATTCACTCGGGTCATATCAAAAATTATAATGAAACACATATGAGTTTATCATTAATCAAGATTGTGGTCCATAATAAATGAATGTTAAAGTGTATGTTTTAAGATTAAAGAAACGACCTATTTTAATCTTTAAAAACATACATGTTTCCATATTCATTTAATAGTGCCATTATTTATTAATAATAAATATTTTCATTACAAAAGTAACTGGAAGAAGATTAAGTTATATGTAAATATACTTGCTTTCTAGGGCACTATATTTACATAACTCCAACATTATTTGCAAGCAAGTTCTAGAGTTCCTCTATCCTGAAAAAACACTCTCAATAAAGAATACTTGAATTTGGTGTAAATATATCAAATGACTCAAATTCTTACTAAAGAAAATTATCATTCATCTACCACAACAAGCTAATGTCCTTTTAACCGAAATCTAAAATAATCAGTCCAAGCATGCTAGTATAATCATTCACTCATATTACACATTTCTAATCCTAATCGAGTTCATTTAATGATCATGAATCTCTAAACATTAAATGGGAAAAACAAACACACAATACACAAATAAAATTTATTTTTTATTTTTTATTTTTAACTAATACTCCCCCATAATTAAACATCATACAATTTCTAATGTGATACAAAAAAGTAAAACATGGGTATAAGACAAAAGAAAAAAATTAACACAAACAAGGATAAGAATTAAAACTAGAAGAAATTAAAATCACTACATTGATCTGCTGTGGAATGTGATGTACTGCCTTGAGGAATGAAGAACGACTGCAAGGAAAACATATAGAAGATATGGGAGAGTAGGCCTGCGCATTACAAGGAAAACAAACTAAGTTAAGGTCACTAAGAATTAGGATTGGGGAGTATGAGATTAGTCTTTACAATAATTGAGAATTCAACATTTTTCTTTGAGCTAAAAGACTTATCCCTTTCTTCTTCAAGCTCCTTTTCGATTTCTTTTTCACTACCCATCCTTTATGTAATCCTTTCAGAATCCTTAAGCTTCATACCACTCCTCAAGGTGATTGCACTAACATTTTTCATATTTAACTCAAGTTGAGATGGTAGTTTTCCTCCTCTTTGTGCTTCTAAACAATTGATAGCCATTACCATCTGGCTCACCTAGTTCTCAAAATTATAAATGCTAGAATTCCTCTCCTAAAATTTAAATTTGGTCTCTTTTTGAAACTGTGGTATATCCTTTTGAAATTGCAAAGTATTAGTTGCAAGAGACTTAACTATGTCTTCCAAAAATGTACCTGAATTGAAGGAAGAGGCTTGTGGCCTTATTTGGAATTATGCATTCCTTGTGGCCTACTTGGGAAGTAATTATATTGCTTAACTCAGGTTGAGATGATCCCTTCAACCTGGGTTCTAATTTTTGGAATATAGGTCAAAACGATGTTCAAAGGAAGAAGTATTTACCTTATTTACCCAAAGAACATCATTCTCAAACTATTGGGTGTTGGATCTTGAATTGTCTAAATTTCTTATAAATTTCTTCAATAGTTATTTATGTTTGTATGTTGGTTTAAAATTTTTTATTATTATTATTTTATTTATTTTGGAATTGGGCCATTAATTAGAAATTGAGGGAAGAATTAGAAATTGAAATTAGAATGAAGGATTAGGTTTAAGTTAGAATTAAGTTAGCTTAAGTGGTTAGAAGTGCCATATAAGACAAAACAAGGGTATTTTTGGAAAGGCCATGTTAGTGAGGGGTAATATGGGAAGAAAAGGAGTAACAAAAAGGCAAAAATTAGAAGAGGAGAGGGTGAATGTCGTGGAAGCCATAGGGAGGAAGAGAGAAAAAGTGAAAGAGAGAAGAAAGGAGAGAAAATCGTGGAGAAGGAAGGGAAAGGAAGGAAATTTTCGTGGGAAGAAGGAGAAATCAAGGCTTTCAAGGTAAGTTCTTCATCTTCTTCATGCTTTGGTAAAGGAATAGGTTGGGGTTTTGTGAATGAGAAGTTCTAGAGAGAGAAAGAGGGGTTGTGTTGGGAATGCTTGGAGGAAGAAGAAGATGGTAAGATCCATAGGGTTTTTGGGTTTCTAAGCTAGGTGTTGAGTTTTCTAACTTATATGAGCCATGGGTAGGTTAAATTGGAACTTGATTAGGGTTAATTGTGATTTGTTAAGATTATGGAAATTTGGGGAATTTCCAATGGAATTGGAAATTAATGA
>JAOSBK010000009.1:4493372-4508406 GCA_027568895.1 Erythroxylum shatona | reverse complement strand
TGCAATTTCCTTAACAACAGAAACTTTCATAATTGATTGCTTAGCAAATTTAGGAGGTATAAATTTAGTAGTTTGACCTAGTCCTTGTGGATCGACACTTGATTACTGCAATTAAACCTGTGCACTTGCAGAGGCTATCAACCAGACTTTTATAATGGTCAATTAATATCTTTTATTAGTCGACTAGTGTTCCAATGGCTAGTGAATCTAGAGCTTTTAATGTATATAGTGCACCAAAACATAGCCATTGTAATATCTTTTTTACTCTTACTATTTTGGACCTAAAACACTATAAATATGTATTTACTCATTTGTATTAACATCAAGAAGGTTTTGGGTGTTGTAAACACATAATTCAATGAATTTTCTAATCATTTGAGAATCATTGTCAAATGTATGTGAATGAGTGATTTGAAGTTATTGAGTGACAAAATGAGGTAATTTGAGTTGTAATATTTGGTTAGGACAATATATTATTGTATTTGAGGGTGATATAAATGAGATTAAGGTTCGTCTTCATTTTGGAAGAAGATTGTAAGAAGGGTTCATCTTTACCAAAAAAGATTATAAAAATGTTATTCTTCGCCCTAAAAGAAGAATTATAGTAGAATTCCAAAAAGAGTCTTAGGAGTATACGTAGGCAAGGGTTGTTTGTGCAACCATTATAAGTAGATTTACATTCTCTCTTCCCTATTCTTTTTAAATTATTATTCAATTATTTTATTAATTTCTATTAAGCAATTCCTTCATTCGTATTTATATTGATTTTTATTAATTGAGTATATTTGTCACTCCTTGCAATATAGGTAACACCACTATTGAGATAGTTATGTTATATTTATGATCTTTCATTAATGTTATGTTGTTATCCTTGTATGCTTTATTAATTTAAAACCTTGAAAGAAACGAATGTTATTATTCAATTGGTTTATCAAACTAATGCATACCCTATATGGGTGGTTATAGATGTTCTTGTGTAGATTAATAAGTTGGTATTTCTAGATAACTTTTATATTATTAATATGGATGATGATTCTTCTCTTTACCCTAAATCTATCATTTTAGAAAGTTATTCCTAAACACATTCATACTAAAATAGATTTGTACGATGGTACCCCAAAATGGAATTTGATGATGAAATAATCTGAGTGAACGTCTTCAAAGCTACAGAACATCCCAATAAGGTTCATTTTGTTTTTCTTCAACTTTGTTGATACTGTTTACTCAGTAGTATAGGAGGATTTTTAGATGAATGGTAAGGATGAGTTAGAGGTAGTTGTCACCAAGAATGTTACTTTAGAGACCCAAAAAAAAAAAAGGAATGCAACTTAGCAAGGAACTTAAAGAGATTCTGTTAAAACCTGAGGGAAGGGTAATGCTTCTTTTAACCACCTAGTTCTCATCATAAATTACTTTCTTCAACTTTGCAGGCTCTCACCTCAGAGTTGAAACTAATACTACCCCACATATGTATACATAGGAGAGAATGTGACATTTTTTATAATCATTGACAATGATTTAACATTTAGCCAATAAGAGAAGATGGTTCAAATATTAAAGAGAAATTTAGATAGATGAATAAATGTATAGAAACTAACTCTTTTTAAAATTGAGAGAAAATCATTTCATGATACAATAATCTACAGTTTTGGGATGTCATATTTCCTCCAAAGGCATAAAAGTTGACAACCTAAGATAGACATAATTGGATCATTACCTTAACTCTCAGACAAGTTTTTACTGTATATTCATCAAGGACTTTTAAACATAACATTTCTCTTATGTAGATTGCACAAAAAGATTAATGATGGCAATGGACTAACTCATGGACCAACCTTGCCAATTTGTTTAAAATAATTTTTTAAAATTAAAAATGTAAAACATCTTTTTTAATTAAGTCCAAGCTTGGGCTACCCAAGTCCAGACCTACTCGAGACCTAACTCTTCTAACTTAGATAGTTGAATTTTAGGCCTGTTTGGGTCTAGGCCTAGTTCACAAGTCAACTTATTGAAAACACCTTAATCTGAGCCCATGAGTCAACCCGTTATCATCTCTTAAAAAATATATATTGAGGCAAGGAAAATTTAGATAAAAGGTTGCTAACCATTACACTAACCAACAAAGTAGTTACTTTTTAAGATTGTGTGATGTTTGAAGCTATACATTAGGAGCCACATTAGATCAAAGAGTTGGCGAAGTTATGTTTTTATTAAGCAGCTCATGCCATTTATTATGCTTCTTGGAATGGTGCCCAACTTGGATATTTCACAATCAAGAAAGAACTTATATGTTGTTTTTTCTTTAGAGAATTGCTTCTTATATGATATCATATAGCTATTTGATACTTGCTCAGAAAGAGGAAAGCAAGACCAAGGCTAATTAGTTAGATTGTCCTCTTTCAAGAATTTGATTTAGAGATAAAGGACGTATTTGGCAAACAACTTATCAGCTGTTTTTTAGCTTGTTGACTAAAAGTTAACTTTTAAACTATCTGAAAAAACTATTGATGTATTTAGTGAATGACTTATTGGTTAGCTTATTTAACCCCAATAAGCTGATTTCTAAAAGCTTCATAAGAGGAACTTACGAAGTTAAATGTTTGTCTACTGACAATATTGCTCTCAACTTTACTCTCTATTTTTGCTCTGTGTTTTCAAAGTTGGTTTTTTTTATCGTACAATTATGTAGTAAAGTTTGGAAGAATATAATAAAGGGGTTAATTAAATTTTTTTATCTTTATTTAATTTTATAATATTATTTTACATTTAAAAATACCATAATATTAAATTTTTGAACCTAAAGAGTCAAACTACTATATATCGTATTCGTGTTGATCAAGGTAATTTTGAAAAAGAATACCGTTTAAATCTAAATTTTGGCATATTCATCCATGACCTTCTGGACCAAAAAGGAGCCTAGGAATTCTATTGGCTTCATTAAGCTCTCTAGTTTTCAGGGCTCAGGGCTCCAACTCGATCACTATATAAATGAATATCCTAATGGAAGCAATCCTAGTTGTTAGTGAAACCGACAAGGAAAGGGTCAGAGAATTAGAGAACAGTTGTAAGCTAATATTTGCTTGCAAAAGCCAACGTCATTCACTCCAGATCTACGAAGGTCCCCCTGATTAATGTCGTTTCAATAAGTCCTCATTGTGCCTCAAGCTAACTTTGAGGCCTTCAACTTCATTTGAGAGAAGGATAGTGCGGGTGGAAAAGTAAAGTTACCAAATATTAGCCAACGTGAGTTATTGAGCGCTTGTGAAGAAATCAAATCTTTTCACAATTGTAGTCTTTGGGAAATTGGGTTTCTCAAATTGGATAGATTGAAATACCGACAGAGATAGGGGAATAAGGTAACTTAATCCTATCAAAATGGAAGTGATTGATCAGTAATTTGCCCACTTGAATGCCTTGGAGTCACAATTTTGATTCTTCAGTCTAAGAATCCAGCAAAATACCAAGACATTTCAAAAACCAAATATGCAAGGAGTATTCGAATAAAAACGCACGAAAACTGTTTAACAGCCCAGCTTATGATGGTGATGTATACATTATTAACAGAGCCGCAAGGGTGACGAAAAAAAGTATAGCAAGTCATTTTTCAGAAGATTTCACAATAAAATTCTGGCGACTGATGGGATTCATCACAACAGGAGACCCTGCAGTCCGTGGCCATGCCTGAAACTTCTTGTCAGTTTCAGCCCACCATTCCTTGTTGGAAACAGTTGATGGGGTAGTTCCTGGGATCAGAGATACATTATCTTAAATCACAAAAAACAGGGAGTTTGCCAAATCAATCACTAAATTTAAAATTACTGTACCCCCGAATATCTTCTTGTCAGCAACAAGCTGGTCAAACACATATGCAATTGCAAATGATCCCAACACTGCAGGTATTATGTACTTGGATCCCATTGTTAAACTACAAACAGAACGCAGACAATAACATCTGATAAAAATGTTAAACTATAAATAAAGACCCTTCGGCCTAATATTGAAGCTTTGTCCGATAGTCCAAGACTAGAATGACTACTTTCTATCAAGTATAAATGAAAACGTTAAAAAGAAAATATTTTAATTAAAATAAAGAAGCCTCAGAACAAGCCAGTATAGATTTGACATCAAGTAGAGATATTCAGTCGGTAATTCCAACAGTGCATAAAACCATCTTCATAGGCTTCAACTCCCAACAAAATTTGTCTATTACTATCTGAACCGTTTGAGCTTTAAGTATATTAAAAGTTGGATTGTAAAAATGTAATCGCCGAAAACGGCTCCGGAGACCACAATACGACTGAGATCCACGGGTTCCTATCATAAAGCGAAACATGGAATTCATTTTGGTCCAATCATAGCATCGTCGGTCACCGCCACGTGTGGCTATCGGCGACGTGGCATTGGACCTGAACCCTCTTCACAAATCTGAAGTACAACTAATTTGCGAGGACCATCCATAAACAAATTCCTTCTAAATTTCATTTACCCTCAGAGACCCGTTTAAAATCACCCACACAGCGGCGAGTACCGTAGCCCCACTGATCCCAACCAATCAACGCAACCCAGAGATCGAGACCAGAAAAGGAAACAAATCAATGGACGCCGATAGGAAAATGGGAAAAAGAGGGGGTTCGTGACCGCAGCCGCTGCAGATTAAAGTGTCATACGGCACTTCCTATCTTTTATGGGCTTTCTTCCTCATCGGGAAATCATTAGAACAAAGAAACGGAAGAACCAAAATTCACAGAAGAAAACAGGTGCATCAACTAACCTCAGAGTGAAACCGGTGCAATGAAGCCTTTATATAGAGAAGAGAAGCGAAAACCCTAGTGACCAGCAGAGGAATCACTTTTGTATTCTGAGGGTGGAATTTAGCCTCCAGGCAGCACGGGAAATAAAGGGCCCTTAACTCGGTTATTTTAAAGACCATTTGGGCTCTATTTCTTGATGGATAAATGGGTTGCCAAGCCCTCCCCGGTTTACTCTGCAATTGTTTCTGTTCCGATTACGACACATAACATTAAGAACTTCCAACGTTACTTGTAAAACTAAAACGTTAAATGGTGCGATTTTTATTTTTCTATTGTACTTTTTAGTTTTTAATTTTTTAATAAATTTATTTGATTAAAATTTTAATATAAAAATTAAAAAATAAAAAACGTATTTTTGTTGAGATTTGTAATAAAAATTAAAGATAAAAACATATTTGATTTTATCGTCTTGTTTGTACTTTTGTAATTACATTCTTAATTTAAAATTTTAATATTAATTCATCCTCATTATAGCTAAAATTAAAATATATGCAAATTAATATAATTAAAAAATTTTCAAAGTAATTGTATATAATAAAATTCTATAAATTAGAAAATTATATTAAGTTTTTCTAATCAACAAAAGATGTTCATTATATTATAATTCTTAAAAACATAATAGTACTATCATTTATAAAAAGAAACATAAACCAATTAAAACTAATATAATCCTTTCACATTTGTCTAGCAATTTCATCTCGCTTCGAAGATATATTTCGAAGCTATGCTACAGTAATATTATACTCCACTTGAGAACTTACATCTTCAATTTTACTTTTTCTAATTTGATTTTCATTTTCAGCATAATTATCAAATAATTCATCATTTTATCCATACATTATAATATAATTGTGTATAACACAATACGCAATAACGATGTATTTTTATTTCTCCATATTATAACTTGGCATGTTTTCTAATTAAAGGGAATCTTGCTTTTAGAACACCAAAACATCTTTCAATAACATTTCTTAATAAAGAATACATGTAGTTAAACAATTCGTGTGGACCTTGAGGTCTTTCTCTTCCTATATAATCCTGCAAATTATATCTCTCACCTTGGTATCGTGAAAAAAAATTCAGGCATATTAGTGTAGCCTGAATCAATCAAATAGAACTTACATAATATATACAGAACATAATATTAATAAAAAGATATTAAAAATGAATCATAATTACTATTCTTATTTAAAATAATATAATACCTTGTGGAGGTGTAAGAAATTGATTAACTAGATTTGTCACTATTTCTAAAAAAAACTCAAGAGTCATTTGCAGTATCTTCCCATCCAGTCATTACATATGTAAAATGCATGTCAAATGAGCAGCAACACATAATATTTTGTGTTGGATTAATTCTTTTATCCTTGTATGGTATTTGTTTATCGGTTGAAACATCTTCATCAATATATGTACCATCTATTACTCCTATACAATCCTAAAAATTAAAATATATATTAAAATAATTATTAATCATAAGGACATAATTAAAATAGTAATTAAATATATGAATGTACTTTAAAATATGGAAAGAATTTTGAATTATATTGAATCTTAGGAGGTGTATTAGTAAAGGGTAGTGGAGTAATGGCTCCTTTTGTAAGACAATTAATTGCATGTAAGACTTTACAAAAGTATTTTGAAATTATCCAAGTCGAATGTTAATAGTGTTCTGCATTGACTCTAGTTCTCTCATTATACCTTATAACATCAAGAAATGCTACTTGTTCCTCCATAATCAAATGACTTGTTGCCTTTAAGTCTCATAAACTCTTCAACTCATCACATAAGCTCAAGAAGATTATCTTTCTCATCCTTAAGTTTTCATAACTAAAAAGCAAATGAAGCAACAAACAGGAAAAGGGTATATTTGGAGAAATCCCAGCACAGAAGATGCTAAAGATGCTAAAAACGCTAAAGTCATCACAGAGAAACCAAATATGATGTTCTTTTTATAGACAAAAAAATCATATTTTAAAAGCACATGAAAAGCGTTATTTTATGTTTTCGTAAACTTCTTGTTGTTTTCTCATTTTTAAAAACTAAAAATGAGAATGTTTCAACCAAGCATGTTGTAAGCATCTGTTTCTTTTTTTTAAGAAAATAACAACAAAAAACTAATGAAAAAATAGAACCAAATAGCCCCTAAGTGAGTAAACATGTTGTAATATATGTATTCAATCAAGTGAAATCCTAACTTTAACATCATGTTACTTATATTAAGGCTAAAATAGTGTTTATAAGAGGTTACTTAGGAAGTATAATTCATGATTATGCATAATGTGACATACATGTACACGATAGTATTGACTTTTGCATACTAATATGATTGTACATGCATTCATTGACATTTCAGATTTCGGGTATTTTAGAAATTTGGGGTGTGAAAAATGTTAAGTGACCATGATATGAGTTGTGTGTTTGATATGCCTTGAATTTTGGTATGAGTGGGTTTCAATTAAAACATTTGGAATTAAATGTTAGGGATCGGAAAATTGATAGATGAAAAGTACATTTGGACTAGGACAAATGTCAAGTGGTAAGATAAATTGATGCATGAAAAATTTGAATGATTTAGCCTATAATTGAGTGACATTTGGCATAGTTAATTGGTGACAAATGGACTAAGAATTAATTGACAAATGGATCAATCATTGTGTGACAAATGGGCGGCATAGTTGATTAATGGACAAGTGACTTAGTTAATTGGAGACATTTGGCAGCACCTATGCTTGATAAGTACTGAACATGCCATAAGACATATGGCCATTCCTTTAGTTGACACCTAACATCTTAGGTGTAAGTTTCAACAAGGGCAACTCCAGTTATGGTCATTTCTCTTCTTCCTTCCTCTCACATACTACCGAAACACTCTTCCTTGCACCTCCCTATATTTGTTTATGTTCATCTCTGATTGTTGCACCAAACATTCATGCTTCACCCTCACAAAGTTAAGTGGAGAATCAGAATATAGTTGTCTTGTTGTCCTAGCTAAAATCCTTCCAAGTTCCACCTTGAATGTGTGATGCTTCTGTATGTTTGAAGTACTGATTTAGAGTGACTTTTGAGCTGTGATTAGAACTAAAAAAAGTACGTAAAAGATTTGTATTTATGGCATGTTATAATAGAGAATTGATGGTGATGAATTGTGATGAATTCCATATGATGTTAATGATTGATTGTGTTGGAATATGTGAGTTGCATTGTTTCATTGAACATGCTTCAGTATTTTGATTTAAACTGTAGATATCCAAATATGTTAGTTCTTGATTTAGATTAAATTAGAGACATATGACTACAACTTTCCTGAAGAAATCGAATGTTAATTCTATCTCTAAGAATTTCAAAATCTGGCTGAAAGTCGAGTTAGGAGTTATGTTACAGTTTTAAAATAATCTAAAATGTTTTGAGTATAACTTTCATTATACTGAATCAAATTATATGATTTTGGTGCTATTAGAAACTGGAAACATAGCGGAACAATTGTCTAGAAGAAAGTGTTATTGAAATACACCAATTTCCTTGTCATAATGATTATGCAAAGTTATCCTGAAAGGGGTTGCTAGGATGAAAATATTAAGAATATCAAAGTATTTTTAACTAACTTTTTTACATACAATGTTTTCATATAATGTAATCTTTTCATTGTTCAATATTTAGGTTGGATATAGAGCATGAAATTAATTTCTATTTCATTTGAGTCAAATCATATTATTTCTCTACTATTAGTAATTGACTATTAATAAAATTTTAAAAAATTACAAAGTGTGGTTCCATTTTGACTAAGAATTTCTTTAATCATCACTAATAGAAAACAATAGAACATTCTCCTTAATCACTTTAGGATGATGAATCATATATTAATCAATCATTAATATTCATATGATTCTAAAAAAGCTACATACTTGTTAGGTGTGATATTCACCTGATTATCTACCTCATTCAAGTTAATCTTGTGATTGTAACTTCTCGAGGTAGTAGCTACTAAATTGGTGTTTTGGAAGTTTTTGCGTATTCTTCTAATAAATGAAATCAATTTTAGCCATAATTTCAATTCTCTCTATACTAAATCCTTTGTTTTCTCTCTACTGAAATACCACCTTTAGCCACCTTCCTTTCTTTTATTGAATACTTGTTTCCCACACTTTTGTCATATCCATCTGGTCAGTGGGTGTTAGCTGATTTAGTTGAGGCTTTTGCCTCATCAGAAGGCTATTCCTAGCCATTCCTTTCCTGCCATAGAGAATGGCGAGCCCTCCTTATCTCTAGAAAGCTTCCCAACCCTCTCTAGTGAAACAATTGTTGTAAGAACTAGCAAATTGATGAACAAAGGAAAGATAAATGTTGGTAATTTATCTCCAAAATCTCAAACAAAAAATGCTTGGAAAAATAGAATACATATTCAACACAACCATGGATTACTCAAGCATTACTAGAATGTGGTTCAGGATGAAATTGTGTCTCCTCCCATTGAAATGTTGAAAGTGGGGCCTCAAGCGTAGTCCAATACTTTGATTGGATTCTTCTAGTCTTAAAGACCTACTTTTTTGGTAGTGGAAGCATAGGCCAAGGCTAGATGGAGCAAGAAGGGGTTGGAAAAAGTGATGCTTAAAGAAAATGGATCTATGCTGTTTAAATTTCTAGATAATGTTAGTTTAACTTAAATCGTGGAGCAAGGACCATGGCACATAGGTGATCAACAGTTATTTGTGCAAAAATGAAAATCTTGTATAGAGCTAGATATAAGTGAGATTGAGTAGTTGCTGATGTGGGTGAAATTCCACAATTTACCTATGGAGTTTTGGACAATCTTAGGCCTTATTTTCCTAGCTAGCTTCTTAGGAAAACCCATCTATATGGAAACTCAAACGGTCACACTACAAAGGATTTGTTACACCAAAATTTGTATAGAAATTCCAAAGGCAGCCTCTTTGCTTGAAACACTAACTGTTATGTGGTTGGAAGAAACTGGAGATCTAGAGAAAGTTTAGATAGTTATCTCTTATCCTTGGAAACCTCATAATGTCAAAAAGAAATGGATCCCCAATGGAAAGACCTTCAAAAGGAGTTGGTATGATGAACTTATGGATACTGTAATAGAAGCCTCTGTTGTGGAACCTACTAGTATATTAGTGGAGCATAATGAGCAAAACAAGCAGATTATATCAAAAGAAACTACTAATTCACCTAGGTCTTCTAGCTTGTTGAAGATTGAGTTGAAGGTATGCCAAATTGACACAAATATGGAGTTTGAGCTCAGCCCCATGAATGAAAATATTGCTCTACAAATAGAGACTAATGGGCAAGAACATATAGATACTCTTCAAAAAGCTAATCAAAAGGAGAATGATCATAGTATCACTAAAGAGGGGAAACTTATGGATTCTAATACTGAAGTTTCTATTGAAAATACTTTAGAAGAGAGACAGCTTATGGATGCTACTAAAACACTATACTGCACTAACCACTAGTCCATTGAAGCTTAAGGAATCTATAAACTCATCCACTGCCTCAAGGAGGTGTATAACAAGAAGGAAGGTAAGCAAAAACTACTTAGGATTCCCCCTCCCATGTCAATTCTGGTCGGGAACACTAGAGGGCTCAATGACCCTTATAAACAATTTATTGTGAAGGAGATGATTAGGGAGAAGCAACCTATTCTAATAGGTTTGCTGGAAACAAAAATAAAGAATCCTTCTGTCATTTTTGGATCAAGTTTTTTGGGTCCTACATGGGGAATGGTTTCTAATATAAATGCTCATTATAATGGAAGGATTATCTATCTGTATAATCTAGATTTGATTACAATACAAGCTATAGAAACAACTAAACAATTGCTAAATCTCCACTGTCAAGTAAGCATGAGTAGGACCTATTTTGATATTTAACTGATATATGCTTCTAATTTCTCATTCCAATGAGAGAAACTTTGACAAGACTTGCATAATATATAATAGAGAATTCAATTGCCTTGGCTTGCAATAGGTGACTTCAACTGCTCTCTTTCACTTTCAGAAGTTGAGGGAGGAAGAAGTTTACACATGGGACAACTGAAAGAACTTTCTAATTTTCTACTTATTATAGATTTGGTGGATCTTATATACACGGGTAGACACCTCATATGGTCTAACAATTAGAGGGTCGATGGTTGATCAGAAAGAAACTTGACAGATCATTGGTTAATTTCTTGTGGCTAACACAATTTCTAAATTCTTTTATACACTTTAGAGAATCTATGATATCAGGCCACTCATACATGTGGATCCAAAAATTTCTGGCTCAATAGGAAGAAGAACACCCTTTAGGTTCTTCAATGTTTTAACGGGTTTAGAGGGCTTTCATGATGTCATAAGTAGATATTGGAGCACTGAAGTAGCTGGCTACAAATCTTACCAACTAATGACTAAGCTTCATCTGGTGAAGGAGGCATTGAAAAGATTTATTCTTGTAAGAAACAACAATCTTCAATCTCTTAAAGATAAACTCAAGATCATCTGAGAGCTCTACTATATGTCTTGTAACGGCTTCCATTGAATATGTAGAGAACAATTGGGATAAAGGAAGGAAACAGGAGGCTTTTATTTTATTTTTCGGTAATGGGTATTACAACGATAAGATATAGTAGGAAATTTAAAGAAATACAGAGGATTGAAGAAGAGAAGCTTGACACAGGATTGTGCTCAGCGAGAAAGAAGAAGACTAAACCAATACAAGCCAAAGATTTCCTACTCACTATTACCTCATGACTATTTATGCCGCAAGCCAACTGAATATCATAACAGAATTCGTATCAGCCTACCACGTAATATTTTAGGATTACAGATGTCCTGTTCCCACGCTGGGATTTACGAAGGTATACTGGATCCTCAACTGATTCATTACTCTTGCTTGTTGTTGGTAGGTCAGGGCCCGTTACAATGCTTCCTCCTACAAAACGAACCTTGTCCTCAAGGTTCCAGTCAGGGAATGAATTATGAAACTCCTCGGTTGGCATCCAAGTAGCTGCGTCGTTTCCCATGCCTTCCCATTGCACAAGCACCTGGGGTTCTGACTTACCTTCAACCAATAAAGTGCGGGTGGCCAAAATATGGGACGACATACAAGGTTGTTCAAGCGTTGGCGCTAAGAGGGGCAATGGAATAGTCTGAGTATGCAGGTGTCTGACACATTTCTTCAAAATTGAAACATGAAAAACCGGGTGGATGCAAGATGATGGGGGAAGATCAAGTTTATAGGCGACCGAACCAACGTTTTGGAGGACTTGGAATGGTCCAAAGTACCATTGCCCGAGTTTTTGGTTGCGGTGAAGACGCATAGACAGTTGTCGGTATGGTTGTAGTTTGACAAAGAGCCAGTCACCTACTTCAAAGGAAACGTCCCGACGGTGTTTGTCTGCTTGATTCTTCATTCGGTTTTGGGCTTTGAGCAAGTTGGTTTTGAATTGCGTCAATATGCGGTCACGGTGGGACAAAGCATGGTCGACTATGGAGAGTTTAGCAGTGTTGGGAATGTAGCGAATCAATGTTGGAGGATCTCGACCGTAAAGGGCACGAAAAGGGGTCATGCCAGCTGAACTGTGGTAGGAAGTATTGTACCAATACTCAGCCCACGGTAATATTGTAACCCAAGTATTCGGTGCTTCGGCAACAGAGCATTGGAGATACATCTTTAGTACCTTATTAACGGCTTCGGTTTGTCCATCGGTCTTGGGGTGATAAGCCGAACTTAGTGCTTGTGTCGTCCCCTGTAGCTTGGTTAATTCTGCCCAAAAAGTGCTTAAAAATAGCGGATCTCGGTCACTGACAATTTTTGAAGGAATACCATGTAATTTCACAATCCCATTTAAGAAAACAAGCGCCAATTTGGCACTGTCAAAGCTGCTAGGTAAAGCAAAGAAATGTGCAAATTTCGACAACCGATCCACGACAACAAAGATAACGATTTTACCACAAGAAGGCGAAAGTCCGGTAATAAAATCCATACTCACTTCTTCAAATACCTGGTCGGGAAGAGGCAATGGTTGGAGCAGACCTGCCGGGGATAGTTGAGACGATTTTATAGTTTGACACACCATACATTCCCGCACAAACCGCTGCACATCTTGTCTCATAGAAGGCCAGTAATAATTTGCTGCTACACGGTGAAAGGTCCGGGTAGTGCCAGCATGTCCTCCAAGGACAGAGGAATGGAATTCGTCGAGAATGGCCTGTCGGAGCAGTGGTTCATTTGGTACTACTAACCTGTGTTGAAAGAATAGTAACCCTTCATGAATAGAATAATGACGAAAACAGGGATCAGTGGCTTCCACCTTGGCGCGAATCTGAAGAAGTTCGGAGTGGGTGGCATTTAAAGTATGGAATTCCTCTGGTCGACTAAATTTTTGAACTGAAATGGTCAGAAAATAGCCAGTAGGTGCCCGTGATAATGCATCTGCCACTATGTTCATTTTACCGGGCCAGTATAACACCTCGAAATCAAAGCCCACCAGTTTGTACAACCAATGCTGCTGTTCGGGAGTCTGAATAGTCTGCGCTGTGAGATTCCGAAGGGCCTTTTGGTTTGTGACAATTGTAAATCTACGCCCCAAAAGGTATTGGCGCCACTTCCCAATGGCTTGGGTGATAGCATACATTTCTCGATGATAAGCAGGGGACCCTTGCAGTCGCGGTGAGAAGTTTTGGCTATAAAAAGATACCGGTTAACCATGTTGAACTAGAACAGCCCCAATGTCAGTACCCGAAGCGTCCGTCTCAATGACAAATGGAGAAGCAAAATCGGGAAGAGCTAGCAAGGGAGCATTACTCAAGGCAGCCTTGACCTGATCAAAAGCTATTTTTGCTGTGGTAGACCATTGAAACCCATCTTTTTTTAAGAGATCCGACAAAAGGGAAGCTATTCGAACAAATCTGCGAATGAAGCGGCGATAGTAACCTGCCAAACCGAGGAAACCACGAACTCCTTTAGCAATGGTTGGTAACGGCTAGTCGCGAATGCCAGAGACTTTACTTGGATCAACCTGCAAGCCATGTTCTGTAACAATGTGGCCTAAATACTCGATTGTAGATTGGCCACAAATGAACTTGCTCTCTTTGGCCACCAACCCATGTGCTCGAAGGGTCGCAAAGATAAGGGACAAATGATGGCTATGCTCGGAAAAGCTCCGGCTGTAAACAAGGATATCATCGAAAAAGATTAGTACAAATTGATGAAGGTAAGGCTCAAAAATACCATTCATCGTGGCTTGGAAGGTGGATGGAGCATTCGTAAGGCCGAAGGGCATTATGAGGAACTCGTAATGGCCGTTATGAGTGCGAAATGCTGTTTTATGAACATCCTCAGGTCGAATCAAGATTTGATGAAAACTAGCAAGAAAATCTATCTTAGAGAACATCCTAGCACCAAATAGCTCGTCAAACAACTCATCGGCAGTCGGTATTGGAAATCTGTCCCGTACAGTGATGGCATTGAGGGCCTGGTAGTCAATGCAAAAATGCTAAGTACCGTCTTTCTTTTTACTAGTAAAATCGGAGAAGAAAATGGACTTGTACTGGGCCTTATAATTCCCGCACTGAGCATTTCTATGATTTGCTTTTCAATCTCGTGTTTCTGGAAATGGGGGTAGCGGTATGGGCGGACGTTAACTGGGGAAGCTTCGGGTGCAAGGTGAATGGAGTGGTCAGTAGGTCAGGAATGTGGTAGGCCGGTTGGTTTAGTAAAAATATCGCGGTATTGATGAAGGAGGTCGATAAAGGCATTAGGTTTGGGAATGGGGAAGGTGGTGGGATGGAATTATATTTGAAGGCTAAAGTAGGCGACTACAAACCCGATTTCGTGAGTCCGACGTAAGGAGTTTAATTGAATGGGTTGAGGGCAAGTGTCATGAATACCTGTCCAAGAGATAGTGGATTTACCAAGGCCAAATTGGAAAGTGGAAGTGGCATAATTGGTGATGACGGGCCCAAGAGTGGGGAGCCAGGCCACACCCAAGACGACGTCGGATCCGTGCAATGGGAGAACATAAAAATCGGCAGTAATGTCAGTCCTTTGGATTTGCAAATTGACATTCTGAACTTTGCCTTCACTGTGGATGCTTTCCCCATTACCAACCAAAAACGGGAAGGAGACCGAAGGATGAATAGCTAACCCAAGATGATGAGCAATGCGACTTTGAATGAAGTTATGTGTGCTCCCTCCATCTAACAAAACTTGGACTGAGTGACCTT
>JAOSBK010000009.1:4475537-4493272 GCA_027568895.1 Erythroxylum shatona | reverse complement strand
TGCCCCCAAGGGCAATTTTGTCAATGTCTCTTAAAGTTGGACAACATTAATTGCAATTTTGGTTTTTAAATAAATTATTGGTTAAGTTACGCTATTTGATCCAAATAAAGATAATAAAGTGGCCCAATAAATGATCTAAATTAATGGGTCGAAGTTCAGGTGAAAAATGAGTCCCGATCAGTGTAGATTGGGTTCATATCGGCCTTGTGATGGGGAAGCCCGATATGGAAGCTATATAAAGATTAGGTCTCCTACAGTTGCTCAAGAGAACGTTCACGAGCATAAGGTTCCTGACCCGTTAAGGAAGCTTGGAACGCTGAGGAAACTGTAGAAAGGCCTAGCCTGTGAGTCGATGAGCGCTTTCCACTACAAGCCCCGAGAGATTTGGAGACGTTTGGAGCTCGAAATCGGCATCGAAATCTGAGATGGAACCGAATCCAGGTATTCCGCATTACCTTCGTTTTTTATCCTTTCACGTGATCCTGGGGTACGTAATAAGGTCCCCTCTACGTACTAACATTCAAACCCATCTCTCGTTGTAATACCGTATATAAAGTGATGTCCAAAATACTTATTGAGCGCCTTAAACTTGCATTATCTGGAATTATGAGTATTGCTCAAAGTTCATTCCTCCCCGATAGATACCTTGGTGATAATGTGCTATTGATACAAGAATTAACGAAGGATTATACATTGGGGGAAAAATAAACAGTTGCTTACTCAACATAGACTTTTTCAAAGCCTTTGACACCCGCAGTTAACAATTTATTCATATATGTCTTTAAGCTCTAAATTTGCATTGCCCATGCATTTTATTCAATAGTAGTTGTCTTCATACAAACTCCCTCCTACAATGTGCGTATCAATGGAATCCCTACAAGGAGGTTTAAAACAGCTAAGGGTATTAGACAAGGGGATCCTCTATCCCTTTATCTGTTCGCTCTTACTATGGAGGGTTTTTCACAACTTCTAAACAAGCTTATCCTTTACAATGGCAACTTCAAGTTGCACTCTCAATGTCAAGCAGTTAATCTTACTCATATCATGTACGCAAATGATTTAATTTTGTTATGTGCAACTGATCAACTTTCAGTTAATATGTTGATGGATGTTTTAGACTTGTTTGCTAATTGGTCTGGACTGAAAATCAACATAGATAAGAGTCGACCTTATATTTCAGCAGATGTGGGAAACCCGACTCCCATACATGACATAACTGGATTACAAATTTGCTCTTTTCTATTTAGCTACTTATGGATTGCTATCACCTGCTCCAAGTTAAAATATGTCGATTGCTTGCCTATAATTCAAAGGATGAAAACTAACGTGTTGGCATGGAAAAACCATTTCCTATCTTATATTGCTAGGCTCACTCTTGTAATCTCTATTCTCAACAGTATGCACATCCACTGGACTTCACATATCGAACTCCTAAAAAAAGCCATAAAGGAGATGGATAGAATAATGAAAATGTTCTTATGGTCTGACCAGCTGGGCGATGCTAGGAAAGCCAAGACTAAGTGGTGCGAATTCACCATTCCAAAAAATCATGGAGAGCTAGGTATAATCTCTATCTAATATGCAAAATGTTCTAATTTCCAAGAGACTTTGGAGGCTGATAACAGATCAGAAGGCTGTGTGGATTAAATGGATAAATGAGATTTACCTGAAACATACAAATATATGGCAGGCTGATTTTTCAAGAGAGGGGTCTTGCATGCATAAGCAATTGATGAAGATACGTTCTCAAATATATCCTTATATCAGAAATTGCATTGGTAACATAGACATGGTTTGACAGTTGGCTTGATTTCAGTCCATTAATCACCTCAGCTGAATTTCAACATCTTTGAAATAGAATGCCCCTCCATCTCAAAGTTTCTTCATTGATAGTTCATGGATCTTGGCATGGAAACTTCAGGGGCTTTCAATCCCTTACACCTTATTTACCTTCATTAAAAGTAGTCCACAGAGAAGACACAATAACCTGGACGTTGAATTCGAATGGGGAATATTCTAATCGATCTTGTCATATGCTATTCATGAACTTTGCAGTTATAGTCCCCAGATTTAAACTAATATGGAGAGACACAGTGTGCTTGAAGTTTTTTGTTCAAACGTGTTGACAGATTTTATAAGACTGATTCTTTAATCAGATTTTCTAGCTAACCTTTTACGGTTGTCCATCATTTATGTTGGACAAATCTCGCGAGTTTCATTTTGAGAATTGGGGCTTTAAATGGATGTCTTAGCTTATAACAATGGCAAAATCATCTTCAAGAACTACAATGTGAAAATAGTCGACATGCCTGCGATCCGTTTTCAGTGAGACTAATAGAAATCCTTTTTTAACATTGATTGTTAAGAGAATAAGAATGTTGGAAGGCTAGGGTGCTTCAGTGTTTGTCAACCGTAAGGAGAAAAAGAACAATACCAAGTCAGCCTTGGTTTAACGGTTTTTTATTCATTAATACACAAAACAACACTATTTTATTTACATTAGACATTATTTTATATAATGTAAGAAATTCAAATTTCAAGCTTCAAATTTTATTTTGGATACAAATCGTAAGATCCGAAACTTAAAAATTAAAATAAACAAAAGAAAAGATCAAATCCAATTAACTTCCAAATTCTTCGGCTTCAATGTCAAGCAACCAAGCCAAGCTTACTTTTTCCCCGAGGGAATCCACATAAGATCTCCTAAAGTTCTCATGAACCAAACACCAGAATTATGTTATAACTATGCCGTGGTAACTACATAACTAAGGATGATAGCTATTAGAGATGACAAAAAGACTCTTTATGTCCAGCCTAAAAGATACAATTGAATTTCAGTTCAGATTTAGACAAATTTAAAAACATTTTAAAATTTCGGATTCAAAGACACTCGGACTGACCCAACACAAACCCGTCATTTTTTACTCGAGGCTCAAAAAAGAAAAAAAAAAAAAAAAAAGAACGATCTTTAGATTTCAGATCAAGCTGGGGTATGTTTTTAAAAAGAATTGGGGTCCGCCCACGCCCAGGCCTTATGGGAAAGCTTACCACCGAACTCCCGTCTCCTGTCCACCCCCCATAACTAGTTCACATCCACAATAACGCTCTATGAGTAGCTTATTTCATAAAACAGATTTTGTAAGAGCAATGTGATTCAAGTCCATGCAGTCCCATAAATAGCCATGAGTTGATGTCTACAAACGAAAAGTAAAATTAAACAGGAAAGGGAGAACCATGTCCCAGCATAGACTGCTGCTTCCTGTTCCTCACCACCCTAATAACTCCACAGAAGGTCTCCATGCTAAATAAATTTGGTATTTTACCCCTAGATCAAGTGGGAGAAACTTGCTCTCAACAAGCACCACCAGTCTGGTGCAACATTGCATCAATCTCGTCCCCATCCTCCATTTCCAGCTAATGAAAAGAAAAGGTAAAGATATGAAGCAAATTTTGGGTGTTCGTATATGAATAGATGTGCATTTAACAATCTATAAACTAATTATAGAGAAAACTGGAGATTTGGTTGAGGAAAAGGAGATACCTCATCAGGAGTTTGCTCTCCTCGAAGACGACGGCCATCAAACAAGAAAGCAATTGAGTTAAGCTCAACAGATTGACGGTCACAGTATGCATTCATCAGCTTCTTCAATTGGGTGGATCTTTTGATCCTGAAAAATACTTCATTCCCATCCTAAAATTGCAACACAATACGTTACCTTTATATTTAGTCTGTGCCTTTCAAATATTAGCATTAAAATTCGACTTTTAATAATACTGCAACAATTTAGTACTATCTGCCCTAGAATTAACACTTGAGCCAGAAAGTAGAAATTGAAAGAAATTTCTGATTCAGCGTATAACAAGAGAGAGGTTCAAAATGTATAGCAAGCCGACAGGAAGTTGCTTTTAAGTGACCCTTGGATATCAGTATGCTAAACTAAAGCACATAGAGCCACAACAAATTTAAAATCATTTTCCAAACTGCTCCAGCTCCGGATTCTCTTAGGAATAAGTTCCAGCAAATTAACATAATTCTGAAGAAATAGTTAGTGAACATATGTTTCAACATCCAACTTTCAAACAGACAAAATCATCTCCATCCGGAAAAGGAATGACTTGCAAAGGCTTTGCAGTTTTACCCACTAGAAAGAAAGTAAAGGTTGCATTTCAAGTTTGCCCAGATGCGGCCACAAACTGTTTTCATTCAAAGTTACGTCTTTCATCCAATTGAAATATTTCTCAACTGATTTTACAACCAGTGAATAAATGAAATTACCACCAATGAAATCCTAGCACAAAAGGGGGACACTCAATAGATAGGTCTTCACTTCACATGGCTCGGTCCTTCTAATAGAAAAGCAAAAAATATATTCATAACTGTATCCCGTTAAGGACATAGCACGAACAAAAAGCACAGGTACAACCAAAGTAAACCCAGAACTTACCGCACATTAGAACGAAAACACATCACCCAATTCTAAAAAACAGCAGAAGCAATCGGTAATGGTATGTTCAGAGAAAAGAAAAGGAAATTATTTTTGAATGGAAAAATGACAGATAGACCGACCTGACCCTTGACTTTGAGGTTGATGTGAGCTTGATCATTAGGTTTCTTATCTTCCTCGGCTTGACCTGACATGCTTGCTTCCTAATCTTGCTCTGTCTCTCTCTATCCTTCTCTCGCTCTGCGCCGCGTTCTAACTCTAAAAGAACTGGTGATTTGGGCACGAGTTGCTTAGTCTGCCACGGCACCGTCTCTTGGGAAATCAATGAGCTCGAGTATGTGTCAGCTTTATGATTGGTCTCTTGCAGTCAACTTGTTGAAAGGTTCTATAATTTTGGGCCTTCAAATACCTCTATGGAAACATTTTTTATTACGATTTCAAACCCCTGCTTAGGGCCCTTTCAATTCAAGCCCTCAAATGTTTTAATTTAGAGAACCGTCCTTGCTTTATATGTTTTATTTATTTTGGAGAACACCCGACTTTAGGTAAGGGTAGGAGAGGTATTTTCAAATTATGAGATAAAATTAAGCCTACTCTTGATTTTTATTAAGAACAAAATGAAATATATCAGGTACTAATTAATCAAGTTTATCGTACGAATTACTTTGCTACTCAAAACTCGAGTTAAAGATAGGGAGGAATCAAATTACTTAAGTTCACTACGCATTCGCTGGTTTGCAGTGCTCCCTGTATGCGTGATAATGGTTTCACCACGGTTCCATTCTCAATTGGTGCTAGGATTGGAACACATGACGTGGAGTTAAATCTCAGGCCCATACTGTTACGAAAAAATATGATAGCTGTTATACAGCTGTAACTAGTATAAAAATTGTAACTGTTTCCCTCACAAGCATGAAATGAATTAGCTATTGTGTGTATGTCTCTCTCTCTCTCTCTCTCTCTCTCTACGGCTCTCTGTTCTTCTTCTGGATTCTTCTCTTTCTCCTCCTCTCCCTCTCTCTTCAGTTCTTCATTTTATTTCATAACATTTGGTATCAGAGCTCTCGAATCTGGGAGACGTCATGGCTGAAGGTACAGGGAATGTAGAGCTACGTAAGATGGAAGACAATCTTAAGGGATTGATGGAAAGGATGTTCTCCGATATGAACAACAGAATAGAAAAGGTGGAAAAGAAAATGACATAGTTGAGAAGTATGATTATACAATCGTTACAAAAAATAGGAGGAGAGGCTGGAGCAGTAGACTCGACATCTTAGAGTATTTCGGGGAGACTGACGGAAGCGGAAGCTACTATTGCAGTTACTTCAAAACTCACGAATCAAAACCAACGACCCATGCAAGAGAAGGACTACATAAAGTTTTTGGCTGGAGAGTCCACTCCACTCATGAATAACAAAGACGTCCCCTCTCCTAGCGAGCCTAGTAAGATCGAGATGTACTCTTCGGCTTTCTACACTGCTGATACGGCTGGTGGTCTTCTCAGCTATGGTCTAACCCATATGAAGGTTACTCCTCTTGATTTCGTTAAGAGTAACATGCAGAGTGACCCTGCAAAGTATAGAAATATTTCATCTGATTTTGGAGTTCTGTTAAATGAGCAGATTGTGAGCTTTGCAGGAGCAATTGCTGGTGATGTTGTGAAGAAGATGAGTGGTGAAAAGAAAATCAAGAAAATCAGATTATTCATTTTTTGTCCATTCTGTAAACCTCCATAACCTTGAGGACAAGGTTTTCTAAAGGAGAAGGAATTGTTACGGAAAAATATGATAGCTGTTATACAGTTGTAACTAGTATAAAAATTGTAACCGTTTCCCTCACAAGCATGAAATGAATGAGTTTATGTGTGTGTGTGTCTCTCTCTCCCTCTCCCTCTCTTTCTAAAGTTCTCTATTCTCTCTCTGCGACTCTCCCCTTTCTCCTTCTTCCCTTCTTTCTTCTATTCTTCATTTATTTTTGTAACACAAGGGCTATACATTGCCTAAGCAGGGTCCGAAGGGGACGATTCCTGTTGATTGGCAAGAGGGGAAACTTGATCGGAGTCAGTTGAGGTTGGAGTCGAGGTTGGAGGAGGGGAAGTAGGGCATGAAGGGCAGTCGGCGTTATAGTGTCCCACGCGGCCGCAGGTGAAGCATATTTAGGGAAGGCCCTCATATGCGACTTTGAGGGGAAGTAGGGCATGAAGGGCAGCCGAAGTTACTGTGTCCCATGCGGCCTTAGGTGAAGCATATTTAGGGAAGGCCCTCATATGCAACTTTGATCTTCTCACCGTCTAATTCAATGATAGAGCGAAGGGGCTGGCTTATGTCGATGTCAATCGCCACTCGAGGAAAGCGTCTCTGTTGGGAGGTTTGAGTATTTGAGTCGATCTTGACTGTTCTGCCTATGAGATTACCCAGAGCGGTGAGAATAGAGTGATGATAGCGCACCACCGAGAGCTTTGGAAAGCACACCCAGGTGATAACATGTGAGACTTAGCCTGAGGATGGTCGAAAGGAGGGGCTCCATGGTTGAACCGAAAGGGCATTCCCCAGGAGAACCTAGGGACCTTGGGTGAGTGCGTATACATAGTCCTCAATTTCCAAAAAATTGATCATAAAGAAATCATTGTCGAGATCAACGATCTTCATCGGCCCTATAAGCTTCCATAGAGAGGTAAGTCATGTCTTTAACATTGTGTATCTGACTTTGCGTCCCATAAGTTTGACTATGATTGCCTATTCCCACTGTTGGTTAAATCGTCTTTAGAATGAGGGGGAGAGTTCTACGCTAGGTCCGAAGGCCCCAGCAACAATGTTGATGTCTCTGTTTTCAATCTCAACTGGGTTTTCAGAAGGCCAGGCTGGGGGCGGGGGAGGATTCTTGGGTTAATTGTCCCATGACTGTTGCACGATAACTGGGGATAGCTTGGAGAGTGGAAGGTAATGTGGGAGACGGATCTTCCTCGCACTCCCGAATTCTAGCTTTTTTCGCCGCGTGTCCAGTATGATCAGACCGAAGGTTGGCTTGCTCTGGATTGTTTGGTTGTATCTGTTGAGAATGCGAGATTCTAAAATCCGTAATGCGACAAAGCTACCAGAGGAACAGTAATTTCAAAATGTCGAATGAACAGTGATTTCTTTAGGACAAGCTCATTGACCATGTCATTGCTCAATATCCTGTTTGACGTCATGACCCTATCGACATCCTTTTAAGTGAAACGTAATTGACGCACGCGTAAAAAATGAAACGAAAACCATAATTTGACAAAATATTCACTCTGATTGTCTTGTACCGACTCTTGATAGGAAGAATTGTGGATTGGAGTCATTAGTTGCTCTTTACTGGTTTTTCAAATTCATTAATAAAGCCCATAAAATCTTAAATCTTCTGTCACATACAAGATGGAATTCAAAATTGAGTTTCTCTCTCACTTCCTAATTCCTATCCAACTCGGAACATCTTACTCTTTGGTTATTAGGATAAGCGATTTGCAAAAGGCTACACCTTCTCCCAGAAATTTTTGTAGAAAATGTCAATTTAAAGATACAAGATCCCAGTTCTCAGTTTTCAGTTAATGCAATACTATACAATTAGGATCCAGAAGTCCAAAAGGGAATTCGATGTTTGCAGCCTTCTAGAGCCCCTTTGCTCAATGCTTTTATTTCAATAACATAACAGATGGGTCAGTTAATGTCACACACCAGTCTTAATGCTAGCCTTTGATACAATATTATGAATACTGCTTAACCTAGTTTTTGTAGTACTAATGCCAATCAATATTAAGTATTATTACATATAATTTTTAAGATTATAAAATAATTCTTAAATTTATTTAATTACAAAATAGTCCTTTAATATATTGTGCTATATAATTTATAATTTTACATCAACTAGCCATAATTAATATAAAAATTATTAGCCACAATTAATATAAAATTATTTAATCATCATATAAATATAAAGTTAAGGATAATACAAAGAAGTTAAAATATTACAATTTTATTATATAATAATTATATCAAAATATCAATTAAAAAGAATAATAAAGATCTATGACTCTATGTATGACAACAGCAGTTCGTGTCTAGGAAACAACTGACTAAAAGTGAAACTTAAAATAAAAATATTTACAGTTATATTTATATTGTATATATAGAAATTAACATATACATCAAATATAAGTGAAACTAAAAGAAATAAAAAATAAAATACCTAAAACTTCATTTAATAGAATATTTGATTAAATTACATCGACTTTTATTCTTATTTGGTACAAAAATTTTCATCATTGAGAGGAGTCCCATCACCATCATTAAATTTATTGCACCAAATAACATGCCAATACTTTTTCATCTAAGACTATCTTCTAAGCCACTCTCATTTATCAAACTTGGTTCTTCAGAAACCTAATATGCCAAAAGATCAATACAGTTAAAACGAATTAGATTTGTTGAATTATTTGTTATATTAAGAGTTCCAGTAAACAAATAAAATTAAGTTATTAAGAAATTATATTCAACTTAATAATGATAATAACTTACCTTTCTTAAAGCTTTAAATTATATCGAACAAAAATCAAGTCATTTGATCTTTTGTGTTCCAATCTATTCCTTTTCTTGAAATGAATGAATTCTAATGTGCTCTAATTTCACACCCTGTTGCACTCATATATTGATTCAGAATTTGAATTACAAACCTTTGCCATTCTTAAACACTACTTTTGAAGTGGTCCCATTGGGTAGCTATGAGATAACAAATGTAATATTATAAACAATAAAGTGGTGATTAATTTTCAATATGTAACATAAGTGATCAAATTTATATATGAATTAAGCTTGTCTCTTTGACGAATAAAAACAGGTATCCTAAAATCACCTGGAATATACCCTTATTTATGAGTTTAAGATATCATGCATCATCTCATGAGCAATAATTGTTGTAATAGTTAATAACATTCTCTTATTAATTTTAGTATTTTTTTGTAAAACTTAGTCCGAAATAAACATTAGCATTAAAAAATGCCCTAACTGTAAACAACAGAGTAAAGCTACATTTCTCACTTGTCATCTCTCATTGATGACTGGAAGATAAAGTGTATACAGAGAAGGCCTGTTTTTCATAACGACCTTGATTGCTTCCCTTGCCTTTTCTAGGGCATCATAAAAATAACTCATTGTTATCTTTTCATCATTATTAGATAAACGAAATACTCTTACCAAAGGTTCATAAACTTTAATGACAAATTGACATTGGGACCAAAATTCAATATTTTTAAGTATAATTCTAGAAACCTCTAATCCAACATTAGACCTAGCATACTGAGATACAACCCAATCTGATCTTGTAAAGATTTTCCTTAACTCATTCTTCATCAGAACAAAACACTGAAGTGATAAGAAATTAGTAGTAAATCTTGTAATAGCAAGATGGCACAAACTCCTACCATTAATCAAATCCTTTCTCATTAAATTTATGACATATGTGTTAGAATAGTGCTCTAAAGGCAATCACCTTTAGTACTTTTATACAAAATTTATTTTGATTAATGAAGCAAAGGAAAATTTTCATTAATTTAATGTTCGTTTATTTATGAATTGATGTCCATCTTAAATTGAATTAATGAAGACCATGATACAAAACATAACATGAAAGAAATCATGATGAGATCATAATAATGAGATTCATATTATGTGCAATCATATTAGTAAATAATCCCTAGTCATAGGATTAATAAGATAGGAAATTATTAATTTGGATAAACCAGCACATGTTATACTCCTTGATGTGATCAAGTAGTGGATCTCATAAACTGTAAGCATGGGATGTTTCAAGTTATCATTTGGATGCTTACTCAGAGTAGTAAGTACATTAGATGACCTACTATGAGATTATTATTTAAATTATCTATCAAATGTCAATGATTAATCTTATCATAGCATTGGTGCAAATATCCTGAGACTTAAGGTACTCAAAGATATCATGGATACTGATCCTATGCTTTGACATCATTCTTTGTTGCCTCAAGACGAGGTTGCTCATAGGGTGGTAATTGGGTATATTTATTGGTATTCGAAGGTAATTAGGTACTCAATAAAAAATTCACCACTTTTGATAGAAGGAGATGATACCATGACCTCTTATTGGGGTCACTACTTAGGAGTCTCTAGTTAGAGCAGTTTTGTGTCATAAAGAGAGTCTTCAATGACACATTAAGTAATGAGATCTCAGAACAAGAACTAACGTCACTTGGACTAGATATGACGTAGTTAGTTTAGTGGGAGTTGACATATAGCCTACAATTTGAACCAAGAGGGGTATAGAATGGTGAAAGGATGAATTGCATGGTAATTGTCTATGGAAAGGTTTGTAAGTCGAATAATTAACTATCAAAGAGTTTGTGTGTTAATCCACTTA
The DNA here is from genome assembly GCA_027568895.1 of Erythroxylum shatona. Lineage (NCBI taxonomy): Eukaryota > Viridiplantae > Streptophyta > Magnoliopsida > Malpighiales > Erythroxylaceae > Erythroxylum > Erythroxylum shatona. Next base: position 4,482,413 of record JAOSBK010000009.1, on the reverse strand, counting down.
TATTTTGGTAAATTGGCATCATGAAACCCTTCATGATTTGCCTAAATTAAGAGTTAATTCAAGTGGCATGAAACCATTCATGATTTGCTAGGATTAAGAGTTAATTCAAGTGCCTAATATAACCAGAAACCTAAGGGTCACACGCATAAAAGATCAGATGATAAACAAAGTGTGCATGGCAATTATGGCTCATACACCATGATCGTGACCGAAGGCTCGACGAATGATACATAAGTGATTTCTTCACTTACGTACATAAGGACTAACAAGCTAATACACACTTAAGTGAGAGGATAAAGGGTCTAAAAGTGTTCTAGAGTTAGAAAGAAGTAGTCTTGAGTCTTTTTCATGCATTCTATGTAATTGTTGCGTGAATCCAATTGTATGCAACATAACCTTAATCTATCTCGTCATTTGAGCATCTATTTGAACTCATCTAGTTTGATGCTCTAACCACCATTGCACACTGCTTCTTCTTCATCCTTACATATTCTTAAGCTATGAAGGAAGGTGTTTGGTATTTGCTATAACCCAAACAAGGAGAAGATTCAATAAAGGATGAGTCTTATGAAAGATACAAGTGTTTAAATTTCATGTTCTAATAATCTATGTATGCATGCATCTAAGTTTCTAGATATTTGGGGAAGTCATGGGTAGGAATTTAGATTCCCACTTTTCTGCTTCCTTTTTATGCATGTGAAGCATGAATCCATGGCTCCCTAATAGTGGTATTAGAGCTAGGTTATACATGTATTAGATGATGTATTGAACATGTGCAAACTGTTTGCTGGGTTGTGACTAACATGCATGTTGATTTGAAAAAAATCCTATAAATTATAGAAATGTTTTTTTCTTCTGATTTTTTTCACAGAAATGTTTATAAGGTATTATATCAGGTTTTTGCCAAAGGAAATTGCAATTGAATGTGATTTTGTATTTTATTTCGAATTAATATCTAGTTTGTTCATATGTTGGTTTTTAGGAATTTCTAGAAAACTGAATGCATGTGATGATTTTGAAATTTTTGTAATAATTTTAGAAATTTTTTCTTATTTTCTTTCATAGAAGTGTTTATAAGGTGTTATATTATGTTTTTATAAAAGGAAATTACAATCGATCATCAGTTTCTATTTTATTACAAATTTAGTTTCAGCCTGAAGCATGTATGAAGTTCTGGGAAATTATAGAAATCTGATGAACATGCATGCTTGTAAATTCCATATTAATTTTTATAAAAATTTGTAAGGAATTTTTTGCATGACATGCAAGGTAAGATGTTGCCATGTGTATGAGATGTATGACACTTGTTGTTAAAGTGATTATCTTATGCATGCATGAAATAGAATATGACTAGTGTTAGAATAAATATGACAAATGTCATAGACATATGCTAGTTGATTCCACTAAGTTAATAAATAATTACTAGGAATTAGTTTCTAAATTTTTTTAGGCATATTTAGAATGTGTATAAGACTCTGGAATTTTCCTAGAATTAATTGAATTTGATTTAATTGATAAATCAAGTCAAAGTCAACATTGATAAGCTTTTTGAAAGCTGATGGAGTTGACTTGTTTAATAACTTGTGGTGTATGTGTTTCGGTTATAAGACCTTAAAAATTTTTATGAGAAAAGAAATGTATTGTTTTTATTCTAGTATCATGCTAAGTGCATATGCTTGAAATTAAGGTTCCGGAAATTCTTTGGACATCGAATCGGCCTCTTTAATGTCTAATAGGTTAACTTATTTATCTTGATGATTTTGGCCGTCAAGATATTTTTTAACTTGTGCCAAAATTGTTTATTTAAATTTGAGATGACCTAGGGATGCTATAATGGACTAACTGATGTTATAGAATTTTTGAAACCCTAGGGATTAATTTAGAATTAATCCAAGACATTACCTTTCTAGTGTAACTAGAAAAAGACTTGTGTATTATAATTAAAGTGTTTATTTTGGACATCAAAATAATTGATATTTTCAGGTTCCTAATCGAATCAAGTTAATAATTCAAATTAGCCTAGACTAACACTAGTACCTGATTCAGTTCAATAGTTAAATCGAATCATAAACTTTAGATGCATGCTCAAGTCACAATGTAAATTAAACCTCCTTTGTGTGATACATACATTAGATGCGTTTTAAGGGTGGTTATAGACATAGGCTCAATTTAATTGAGTTGCCCATAATTTGAATATATATATGTGATATATATACAATGTCATCCTAGTATTGATGTGACCAAAGAACAAATCCCTCAACTAAAATATTAGGACTTATGCCTTCCGTTGATATGATAAGAACCAGAGTTCTTTCAGAGTTGGGTTGTTAGGCACACCCAAGTCTGCTCTACATGAATATGTTCAAACCATGGAAATTAGATTTCCAGATTAATGGGTTGATCTTAACTGGAAGCATTGATTTGTTTGACAAACTCAAGGTCAACGTAGATAGAGACAGTTAGGTTATATACATAGGATGTATATGAATCAAGAGTTGATAACCCAATGAGTATGTTAAATCAATAGTTGAGGACACAAGTCGATAGTTGCATAACTAAATGCAATTGATATGAATGATACCTACCGATTGACCTAAGGTGGCTTGTTGGGCAAACCCAAGGTCATTCTTGGTGATATTGGATATCGACCTATTAGAAAAACTATAAGTTTTCTCAATAAAAATAGTGGTACCAATAATGCATATGATTAAAGACCTTATCAATATGCATTTGTGTACATTCTAACACTTTTTCTCACTTTTATAGGTTATTGAATTGCTATGATGTCTTCATCCAGTGTGAACTTATTCTCTCTATTAGACTCCAACAAACTCACTCGACCTGACTTCTTAGATTGGCTACAGAATTTGAGAATTGTTCTCAAAACTGAGAAACTAGGATATGTCTTAGATGAACCACTTCCCGATCCCTCTGCTACCGATGCATTTGATGAGGATCATAAAGCTTAAAAGAAGCTACTGGATGATAGTGAGTTGGCTAGCTATATTATGCTGGCTGCAAAAGTAGCATGAGGCTATAGATGCTCATACCATAGTCTACCACCTAAGGGAATTGTTTGATGATTAAGCTCAGTCTAAAAGGTTCAACATCTTGAGGTTGCTTTTTCATTCTAAGATGGAAAAGAGATCATCTCATGTGTAATATGTGCTAAAGATGTATGGATACATTAAGAGGTTAGTCAGTTTGGTTTTCGTAACAGATCGTGAATTAAGTATAGACTTAATTCTGACTAGTTTGACCAATAGTTATTTATAGATTTTGCTTAACTGTCGGATGAACCAAATATCCACCTTGATACTTGAGCAGATTAATCTGCTCAAAACAGCTGAGCAAATTGTTAAGAAAGACAGTAAGGTTGTGATGTTGGTGGACTCTCCTTCTGGTTCTAGTAAGAGGAATCAAAAGAAGCAGAAGAAGTCCAATAAGCTAGTGGGAGGTGTAGCCAAGACGATGGCAAAGGAGACTACATCAAATGGGATATGCTTCCATTACAACAAGGAATGACATTAGAAGAGGAATTACAAAGCCTATCTAGAGTCAGTGAAGTAGAAGAAGGCATTAAATGCTCCACCGTCTACTTCAGGTATATTATTCGTCATTGAGGTTAATAATATTTTGGATCATAACATTTGGGTATTAGATATCATATGTGGGTCACACATATATGTTGATATGCAAGGTTTCAGGGATAATAGACTACTCAAAAAGGGTGAGATGGACTCATGTGTGGGAAATGGAGAAAAAGTTGCTACATTAGCCATAGGAGCCTATGTTTTGTATCTTCCTAGTAGGCTAAAGTTAATTTTGGATAATTGCTTTTATGTACCCATTGTGATAAAGAACATTGTATATATTTCATGTCTTAATAAAGTGAGATTTCATTTAACTTTTTCTAGCAATGGTTGTTCAATTAAGTTGAATGAAATGTTGTATGGTACTGTTACATTGTGCAATGATATTTACATATTAGATAAGTGCAATCCAATTTTAAATTCAATGACAATAAAAGACAAAAATAGGATAACATAAAATAAACTTACTTATGGCATTGTGGACTTAGACATATAAGAGAGAGACACATGGCTAAGTTGCACAGAAGTGGTAGCTTAGGGTTACTTGATTATGAATCATATGACACATGTAAATCTTGTTTGTTAGGCAAGATGACTAAATTACCCTTTAAAGGAGAGGGTGAACGAGCGAATGAGTTATTATACCTAATACATTATGATGTACATAGTCTGATATCCATTCATGCCAGAGGTGGTTTTATGTACTTCATTACTTTTATTGATGATTTTTACGATATGAGTATATGTGCCTAATGAGATACAAGTCTGAGTATTTGAAATGTTCAAATAATTTAGACATAAAGTAGAGAAATAGATCGATAAAAGTATCAAGACACTTCGATCAAATTGAGGTGGTGAATACTTGAACAACGAGTTTCTAAATTATCTCAAGGATAATGAGATTGTATCCTAATAGACTCCACCTTAAACACCATAACATAATGGTGTGGCTGAAAGGAGAAACTGAACCTTATTAGACATGGTAAGGTTAATGATGGGCTTAGTAAAGCTACTAAAATCCTTTTGAGGTCATACACTCGAGACTGTTGTTTATGTGATAAAAAGAGTCCCTTCAAAAGCAGTTGACATTACTCCATATTAGATATTGACTAACTAAAAACCCTATCTTTCACATATGAAAATTTGGGCTTGTTCAGCTTACGTGAAGTAAATTCAATCAGACAAGCTTAAAGCAAAATCTGATAAATGGTTGTTTGTAGGATATTCTAAGGAAACAATTGGATATCAGTTCTATAATGCCCTAGAGCAAAAGGTGTTTGTCTCAAAGCATGCTGCCTTTTTAGAGAAAAAGTTTCTTCTAAGAGAAGGCAGTGGGAACAAAGTTGAACTTGATGAAGTTCATGAAGCTTAAACAGATGTAGATCAACTGCCTGAACCCGAGATTGTTGTTCATAAAGATGAGACAATAGTTGAACCTTCTGACACATAAAATATTCATAGGTCAAGTAGGATACGCATTGTTTTAGAGAGATATAGATTTCTCATAAGTGAACAAAATGATGTATTGCTCATAGAGGACAATGAGCTTACAACCTATGAAGAGGCTTTGAAGAGTCCAGAATATGAAAAATGGCTTCAATCTATGAAGTTCGAAATGGATTCCATGTTGGAAAACTAAGTATGGACTTTAGTTAACCCACTTGAAGGGCTAAAACCCATATGGTGCAAGTAGATTTTCAAGAAGAAAATCAACATGGATGGTAATATGATTACCTATAAAGCAAGGCTGGTTGTTAAATGATATCATCAAAGATAAGGAGTTGACAATAATGAGACATTTAGCCCTGTAGCCATGCTTAAATCCATTAGAATACTCCTAGCCATTGCTGTTTATTATGATTATAAGATATGACAAATAGATGTGAAGACGACTTTCCTAAATGGAAACCTAGTTGAAGATGTGTATATGATACAATCTGAGGGTTGAAGAAAGCATCTAGGAGTTGGAACATCTGATTTGATTAGACAATCAAAGAGTTTCATAAAATCCTGATGAACCTGTACATACAATAAGGTTAGTGGGAGTGCTACCATATTTCTTGTGTTATATGTGGATGACATATTACTAATAGGAAACGATGTCTCAAGTTTACAATCAGTTAAAATTTGGCTATCCCAAAATTTTTCCATGAAAGACCTTGGAGAAACAGCTTATATATTAGGAATAAAGATAGATCAAGGAAGTTGCTAGATCTTTTATAGTCTACATATATAGATAAAGTGCTAAAGGAGTTTAGCATGAAGTAGTCTAACAGAGGGTTTCTCCCTGTGACTCATAGGATAAAACTCTTAAAATCTATGTGTCCTAAGACACAAGATAAGAGGACTCGCATGAGTATAATCCCGTATGATTTGGCAGTAGGATCAATCATGTATACTATGTTATGTAAAATACCTAATATATCATATGCTCTATGTGTTACGAGTAGATATCAATGAGATCCTAGTGAGTCACTGGGTGGTTGTAAAAAATATCCTAAAGTACTTAAGAAGAACTAAGGATGTATTCTTGATATATGAAAATGGAGATTTCTTAGTGAGCGGACATATAGATTCCAGTTTTCAATCTGACTAGGATGACTCCAAATATTAGTTAGGTTACATTTTCACACTAAATGGTGGAGCAATTAGTCGGAAGAGTTCCAAAAAAGAGATGACTACAAAAGAAGTTATTTAGATCAAGAAGTTTGTTATGGAATTTGGAGTGGTTCGAAGCATTATAGACTAGATACAGTAGTTGTTGAACCCCAAACTTTTCTTGGAAGTTAGAACTATTATATGTGAAATGTTGGAAGTTAAAAATTGGAAAATGTAGTTGAAACATGTTCATTAAGTATGCTTCAGTGTTTTAGCCATAACTTTTTCTCTAGTTATCCAAATGAGATTATTTTTAATTTGGATTAAACTAGAGGCATAGCGCTACAAATTGTCTGATGAAATTGAGTTCTAATTCAGTCTCTAAGAATTTCAATTTCATGATGGAAGTTGAGTACAAAATATTATTTTAGTATAAGAATAGTTCGTAAATGTTTGAGAAATAACTTTTAGATTTTTGAACCAAATTGAATGATTTTGTTGTCATTAGAAAATTGAGACAACGAGGAACATTTTTCTAGAAGGAAGTATTATCAAATTCCATCAATTACCTAATCAGAAAAGGTCTTGACTTTTGGAAGAAGTTAGATAATGACTTAAATGAATTTTGAGGTATTGATAGATTAATTATGTTATTTTTGTGGAGTTAATTAGCATGTTAATGTGA
>JAOSBK010000009.1:4425540-4435661 GCA_027568895.1 Erythroxylum shatona | reverse complement strand
CACTATTTACAAGTATGAGTATGCATGAACATACCAAGACAATTCTAAACACTCATAACCCGTTCCAAATTACTATTATACCATTCCCATCGGTGATGGGATGTTACACATTTTATATTCTCAATTTCTCTAAGAAATTGATTTCAGTTTCAAGACTTATGCTATTTGGATATTCCTTTCAATTTCAGACAAATCTTTAAAGTTACATTATAAATATGAATTTATTAGGAATGGTATAATATTTAATGTTCTTTTCCCTTTTAATTTACAAGATAAATACCTGTTACAATGCAACATATATTCATGCTGGAACAAAATGTTGTGTCATGAGTGAAAAATCCTCTATTTTGTGGCATTGGAGATTAGGCATATCTCTATAGGAAGGATTAAAAGATTGGTGACTAACGGAGTACATAATACTTTAGATTTTACCAATTTTGATATTTGTATGGATTGCATAAAGGGAAAGTAGACTAACAAATCAAAGAAAGGTGCCAAAAGAAGTTCAGACATATTAGAAATCATACATATGGATATTTGTAGTCTAGATATGGACTTGTATGGCCAGAAATACTTTATCTCATTTATAGATGATTGTTCACGATATATGTATCTCTACTTACTTCATAACAAGAATGAAGCATTAGATGCTTTTAAAATGTTCAAAGTAGAAGTAGAGAAACAATAAGGTAAGCAAATTAAGATCGTCATATCTAATAGAGGTGGGGAATATTATGGTAGTTATATTGAAGGTGAATAAGCACTTGGTCCATTTGTGAGCTATCTTCAAGAAAATGGGATAATAGCCTAATACATTATGCCTGGATCTTCAGACCAGAATGGTATGGCAAAAAGAAGAAATCGAACATTATTGGACATGGTACAAAGCATGTTAAGTAGCTCTAAACTTTCCAAGTCCTTATGGACTGAAGCTCTTAAGATGGCTATGTATATATTAAATTAGATACTAACTAAGGTTATTCAGAAGGCACCATTTGAGTTATTTAAAGGTTGAAAATCGAGTTTACAATATATACACATTTGGGAATGTCATCTAAAGTATGAATTTATAATCCACAAGAGAAGAAATTGGACTCAAGGACTATAAGTGCATATTTCATTGGATATACCAAACAGTCTAAACGATATAGTTTCTATTGTCCATCATATCACACTAGAATTGTGGAATCAAGAAATGTAAAATTTCTTGAGAGTGAATTGATTAGTAGGAGAGATCAATTTCAAGATACATTCTCTGGTAATGATCATATGGATACTCAACCTTCCACATTAAACAGTAAGGTGATTGTCATTCACAATGATCCTCAAGTGCAAATAGACGTTGTACAACTAACTATTGAAATTCAACATTCTATTATAAATATAAATGACAATCAATAAATTCCACAAGTTGTTAATAATCTACTAGATCCAGTTATTCAAGAATTACTTGACAACATTGAGCAACTAGTTAAACAACAGACTTTATAGAAGATTATTGGTGCAACATTAAGGAGATCTACTAGAATAAGAAAATTAGCGATTACTAGTGATTATGTTGTATATCTACAAAAATTTGACTATTATATAGGAGTCGAAAATGATCCTGAAACCTTTTCACAAGCCATGAGTTGCAATGAATCAAATTTATAGTATAATGCTATGAAGAAAGAAATGAATTCTATGAAGAATAACAATGTTTGGGATCTTGTTGAGTTACCTAAAGGAGCAAAATCTATAGGTTGTAAATGGTTATTTAAGACAAAGAAAAACTCATTAGGCAACATTGAGAGAGACTCATTAGGCAACATTGAGAGATACAAGGCAAGACTTGTTGGTAAAGGATTCGCTCAAAAAGAAGGAATCAATTATATAGATACATTTTCTCCTGTGTCTAAAAAGGATTCACTTCGTATAATTTTAACATTGGTTGCTCACTTTGATTTAAAATTGCATCAAATGGATGTGAAAATGGCTTTCTTAAATGGTGACCTAGAGGAAGAGGTTTATATGAAACAATCAATAGGATTTTCCTCTACTAATGGTGAGGATTTGGTTTGCAAGCTTAAAAGATCCATATATGGATTGAAACAAGCATCCTGTCATTGGTAATTAAAATTCCGTGATATTATCTCATCATTTGATTTTACAGAAAACATCATAGCTCAATGTATATACCAGAAGGCTAGTGGGACTAAAATTTGTTTTCTTTTAATATATGTGGTGGCATATTACTTGCAACCAATGATAGGGGTTTGTTACAGGATGTAAAATAATTTCTCTCTAAAAACCTTGAAATGAAAGATATAGGTGATGTGTCTTATGTCATTGGCATTAAAATACATCGAGACAAATTCTGTGGTGTTTTGGGTTTGTCTCAAGCAATCAATATTAATAAAGTTTTAAAGAGATTTCAGATGAAAGATTGTTCACCTAATGCGACACCCATTATGAAAAGGGATAGGTTCAATTTGGACCAATGCCCTAAATGATTTTGAAAGGCAACAAATAAAAAACCTTCTATATGCTTATGCAATCGGAAGCTTGTTGTATGCTCAGGTTTGTAGAAGACTTGACATTGCATTTGCTATTGAAATGTTAGGAAAATATTAGAGTAACCCAAGATTAAATCACAAGAGATTTGTAAAGAAAGTATTGAGGTACCTTCAGGGGACCAAAGATTACATGCTTACATACTGATGCACCGACCATTTGGATGTAACAGGGTACTCAGATTCAGATTTTACTGGGTGTGTTGATTCACAGAAATCAAAATCAAGTTATATCTTTATGTTTGCTAATGGAGTAATATCTTAGAGGAGTGACTGCTACTTCTACAATGGAGCCTGAGTTTGTTTCTTATTTTGAGGCTGCATCATATGGTGTATGGTTAAAGAGTTTCATATATGGGCTTAGACTTGTAGATTCCATTTCTAGACCATTAAGAATATAATATGACAATTCAACTATTATTTTTCTAGCTAAAAATAATAAGAGTGGTAGTCGAAGTAAACACATCGACATAAAATATTTATTTATAAGGGACCATGTTAAGGATAAGAAAGTGGTCATTGAACACGTTAGCACTGAATTGATAAGAGCTGATCCTTTAACAAAAGGCATGCCACCAATGAAGTTCAAGGATCATGTTGTTAGAATGGGATTGAGTTCTATTATATAGTTTTCATTGTATGGACGATGTTATTTTCATGAAACTCTTATAATATTTTCTCAAATTATGGTGCACATTATTGAATTTTGAGAATTTTGATTATTTTGGACCTAGAATAGACATAGGGTTTATTCATTAAGTAATGTTACCACATTCAATTGACACAATTATAGTATACTATAATACACGGAAGATAATACTTAACTACTAGATGACCTATCATTATGATTCATATATTATACTTGGATTAGACTAGGATTTGATACTAAGTTAAACATATGGACCAAGTGGGAGAATGTGAGAATCTTTCAGATTCTTACTATAGTAATGATCCAAACGTTATGCGTTTAGTGGTATTCAATTCTTAGTTTTATGGTAACTCTTATTGTGCTTGAGGGAAGCACATTCATATAGGTTTTTCCCTCTAATTTTAGGTCCCTAAGCTTCTATTCTCTTCTGTCAACATAAATCATAGTATTTAGGAATTGAGAGCTTAGAAGAAATCCAAAAACGCAAATCTTCAAGAACAAACAACAACGGCAAAAGATAATTTTTTTTTCGAATTTATTTTATTTACTTATTCTAATGTATATTATTGTTAAATATATGTTAGAATTTGCTTACATTAATTTCACTAATTTAATCTCCTACGCATAATTAAGGGAAATGATTGGAAAGTTGTCTTACTAAAATTAACAATTGGGTTCTAAATCAACTCGAATAATGAACTAATCTAACTTTTGTATTCAACAGGTTATTATCCAAATTAATTATGAAAACCAGACTATTAATTACCATTTAAGTTAATATATTTCTAATTCTTAACCTAAACGTCCATAGTTTCTCGATCCGTATTAAATTTCTCCTCTCAATCCTTCATTTAATACTAAAAGTGATGCAAAGTTTATTCATTCTACTACACCCATTCAGCTTAGAAACCACAGAAATAAATACGACAACAAATTTGTAGCTCAATCATATATAGTCAACCAAAATAGCTACATTAATTCCCAAGAAAAAGAGATAAGCCATCATAGCATATTACTGTCAACACAAGTATTAAAGCAATAAAACAATGAATACTAAGTAAACTATGAAAAGTTAACAAAATAATAAGTTCAGTAAATAATCAAGAAACATTGCAACAGATGAATAACTGAGCAGGCAAATAGAGATTGGGTGAATGAGGTGCGGTGCTCTCCTGTACCTCTCAAGTTTCCCATATTAGCTCTCGCCTTCTGCTTCAGCTTGTTCTCACCAGATGGTTGAAGGCTTGGTTCAGCTTCCAAATCTCTACCATGTTTCTCTCTTTTTCCCTGACTCTCTCTATTCTCTTCTTTTCTTCCCTTCTTTCTCTCTACTTCCTCTCTCCCAAAGTGTCTCTAGTGTATTGAGTCAAGAATGAAGAGTGAATGATAAATGATTGATAAGCCGCCACTCTCTATTCTCTTTCTATTTGTAGTATGATTCTAGGTTTAGGGTTTTTTAGCCATCACCCTTACCCATGACACATGATAAGTTGATGAATTAAAGAAAACAAAAGGGTCATTGGGGCGACAAGTCAAGTCACCACCCTAGTGGTGACACTTGTTGTCATTTTTTTTTCTCTTTTCATCAAAAATTTATGTGGCTTTTCCTTCAACTTTTATGCAAAATTCACAAAATAATACAATTAATATTTATACAATATTTACACCATTCCTACTCAATTTATCTTATATTTGGACAAAAACTCAAGGATTTGTAACTAAAAACAAGATATGAAGGTAATTAAAAGCAATATAATTTAGACACAAGTAGAATATTGGATATGTTACCAAATCATAACTGTCGATACAATTGGAAACAAGCACTGAATTTTTTTTTTTTTTGGTCAGAAGCACTGAATTGGATCATTAGAAATTCTAAGAAAAAACTAATGCTTCTCTTTACAAAGTAGCCTTCGCTTTCACCATCTATATTATTTGGAAAGAAAAAAAAAATGGCCAAAGATTCATTGATAAGAAAGAAGAGAAATATCATATTGCAGACATGATTGTAAACCCGATCAGAGTTAACATCCATGCCAAAAATGCCGAGCAGAGTCTCTGTTTAGAAATGAAAAGTAGGTGGAGTTTATAACTCATCTTAGTTCTTTACTTTTAAGGCATATGTACTGCTTTCCCTTTTGGATCCTTTTGTATCACATAGGCTAATAGCCAAAAATTTATTGTGACTTTGTAATAGTATCATAAATACATTATTTATTTTTCAAAAAAATAAAATTTAATATAAATATCAGGAATTAAAACATAACTTCGACCGTAATAAATTTGAAAAAGAGAGTTCTCCACCGTATTGGGTAATGAAATAATCTAATTGGCAGACTCGGCCCATTATTTAATAGAAAGGAAGACTTTTGTCCATTTTGACGTTTCAGGAACGATTATCTTTCTCTAGTGTTATTTTTATATTTCTGCTTAAAGAAATAAAGTCGTATTTGAGAAAGGAATTTGTTATAAATGCATTGATCCAAACCTTGTTAATATAATAGTGAGCATTTATTTTGTATTTCATTATAGCTTACAAACTGATGTTGTCGCTCTTTCTCTCTCTACTCTCTTTCTGCTATTTCAGTCAGAGAAACCCAATTCCCTGCCTCACTTGTCTTTCCTTTCCCTCTCAGCAAACAAAACTTCTGCTCTCTTTCATGTCTTCAACTGTTGCCTTTTGACTTTTCCAACTCCCGGTCCTAAGTTTGGAGTTGGACCCAGCCTAAATGCATCCCACCAGCGTCACACCGTCGCTGCCGTCGGAGCAACCGCCACAAACACTCCTCGACCTGATCACTAGCGTCCTCTCACTCCTCCTCTTCTCGTCCCTGAACGTCCAGTCTTTCACCGGACGGTGGCAAGTGATTCGCACCAAACTCACCTCTCTCCAGTCATCGCTCTCTTCGCTCGCCCATTCTCCTCACTGGTCCCAAAACCCGATCCTCCACACACTTCTTCCTTCTCTTCTCTCCACTCTCCAACGCCTCCAGTCTCTCTCTCACCAATCCTCTCTCTCCTCTTTCAATGGGGGCAAGCTTCTCTTTCAAAGCGACCTCGACATCGCATCCTCTTCTCTCTCCAGTCACCTCCACGACCTCGATTTGCTACTCCGATCTGGAGTCCTCCACCAATCCAATGCCATCGTTCTCTCGCAGCCTGGTCCTGGCTCCGAGAAGGAGGAGTTGATCTTCTTCGTTCGGGATCTTTTCACTAGGCTTCAGATTGGTGGGGTCGAGTTTAAGAGGAAAGCCATGGAATCGCTTCTTCAGCTACTAAACGACAACAAGAAGTCTGCGAGCGTTGTCGCTAAAGAGGGGAATGTTGGGTATTTGATCGGGTTGTTTGATTTTAACAACACCCAGAATTTGATTCGAGAGCACGCGGTTTTGTCTGTGTCGATACTGGCTTCGGCTAACGATGAATCCAGGAAGATTGTGTTTGAAGAGGGAGGTTTAGGGCCTTTGTTGAGAGTTCTAGACACTGGGTCTATCCCCTTGAAAGAGAAGGCGGCGATTGCTATTGAGGCAATAACTAGTGATCCTGAAAATGGTTGGGCGATTTCGGCCTACGGTGGCGTTTCTGTGTTGATTGAAGCGTGCCGATCCGGTTCACAAGCTACCAAGACTCATGCTGCTGGGGCTCTTAGGAACATTGCCTCTGCGGAGGACATCACAATGGCTCTGGCAGAGGAAGAAGCGATACCTGTTCTACTCAATCTGTCGATTTCAGGCTCTAACGCCGCACAAGAAAAAGCAGCGAATTGCATCCAAATACTTGCATATTCTGGTGAGTATTTTCGGACACTGATACTGCAAGAAAAAGGTTTGCAGAGGTTAATGGAAATGATTCATGATTCGTCAAGTGCGGATACAATAGAACACGTATTGCGAGCACTCAGCTCACTCTCAGTCTCAGATTCAACATCTCGGGTCTTATCATCATCAACTGGATTTATCGTTAACCTGGGAGAATTTATCAAACACGGAAATTTAACCGTGCAACACATTTCTGCGTCCCTTCTCGCTAGTTTGTCAATAAGCGACGGGAACAAGCGAGCAATTGCGAGTTGCATGAGCTCATTGGTGAAGCTAATGGAGTCACCGAAGCCGGTGGGTCTACAAGAGTCATCTGCGTTTGCGTTAGTGTCCTTGTTGACCGTTCGATCCAATAGGAAAGAATTGATAAGAGATGAAAAAAGCGTTATGAAATTGGTTCTAATGTTGGATCCCATGTACGAGCTCGTCGCCAAGACGTTGCCGGTGATGGTGGTGGTGGCACTGTTGAGTGGAGGAAGCAATGGGTGCAGAAAGAGGCTTTTGTCTGCCGGAGCGTACCACCGTTTGCAACGATTGACGGAGATGGAGGTCACCGGAGCTAAAAAAGCGTTGCAGAGACTCGCCGGAAATAGACTGAAGAGTATCTTCTCCAGGACATGGAGGGAATGACGACAAGAATAACTAATCCCGCCAAGAAAGGTACGCGATTTTAAAGGGTAAAACTGGAACTCGAAATTCTCTTTTGATTTATCCCCAGATTAAGGATAATATAACTTGAAAGTACAGTTTTGCCCCTCGTCCGGAATTTATGGACCGGCCATTTAATGTCTCGTAAAATATGAGCTAGTGCTGTGCACAGCTCACAAAAGTGCGGTGGCTTGGCCTTAACCCCATGAATTAAGGAATCATGCAAAAGTAGGAGCTAATTCCCGATTTCTTTACGAGAGAATTGTACTGTAAAATGGACCAAGATGGTGAACACTTTACTGTGTTTTGTTAGCTTTAGTTAACACCCCTATTGGTGCCGGATTTCTTTACTGTAAAAGTGACCAAGTTGGAGAACCCTTTACTGTGTTTTGTTTGCTGTAGTTAACACCCGTATTGTGTATTCTTATAACTGCAGGAGGCCTTGTGGATTTTCTAACTCTCAAAGAACGGGGACTCCCATGTGTATCATTTGGCGGCAACATACTTTCGTATACTACTACTAAAGAAAGTTTATACAATACCACTTACCCTACTCTACTCTTTATTATGTTATAAGATGTAGGAAATGAGCAAGGATGCGGTTTTTTGGGAGTATCCTCATTTGATTTTAATTTTTGATGTTAATTTATTCTCTCATGGAGTTGAGGACTATCTATTTGTATACATTTTTCCCTATCATATGTTTTCTCCATTTCTTCATTAACGAATTGTTTGGCAATGTAAATCACCAAGTCTGTATGAATGAGATTAGCTAACTTTGTTTTTCTCTTTACCTTCAAAATCTGCAGAGTATTGCTTTTTATTTTGGTATATTTGGTAGGTTTAATTTTTTGTAGTTTCTTAAAACAGTGGAACTGAACCCCAAGTTGTGTTGGTTTTTATCGTAGATTTGGTAATGGGAGGCGGGTCCTGTAGCTCGTTTTTAATAAGAGACAAAAATTGTATAAATAATACACTATTAATTTAAAATTTTAAAATAGTATTAAAATTTTAAAAATAATCTAATCAAATCTGCTTGACTGGTGAGCAGAAATGGGTTTAGGAAGAAAAGTAACCGAGTCCAAGACTCAAGAGAGAGAGAGGGAGGCTCGGCGCAGATGTAGGGTAGTATTGGGGGGTTGGCGACAAGAATTGCGGGTTCCAATAGAAACTAAATTCACCGCCAGCGACCTCACATGGGAAAGCTGCAAGTACCAGGCATTATATAATAACAATCTTATGAGTGGGTCCACAAGATCACATGTCATTGCCTGCTTTTTCATTTCGCATCATATGCGATTAGACGGAAGGGAACGAATGTGTATGTCCCGTGAACTTGCCCTTTAAATCAATGCTTAAAGGTTGGTCATTGCCTGGCCTTCATGGTTGTAGTAATGTACTTTTGCTCAGCTTTTGCCCTTTTCTACTTCCCGCCAAAATTCACCGTTCACGATGGTTACTTTTTAACCAAGAAAATATTTTCCTGTAAATTAAAAGTAAACAAAATGTTAAATCGAGAGTACATCAAGCAAGTGCAGTGTCAGTTGCATACACCTGAATCTAGTAGATACACAATTAAGGAAATGCAAAACTTGGTTTTATTTAGAACTAAGAAATACACCAGACTATTACTAATCTAATGATGGATTACCATTCAAACTAGCTAACTAATATAAAAGAGACAGAATGCGCTCTTACTTCTTTGCTTTGATCTGCATTAATTCCTCTGGTTTTCTATCATGAGTTGGGTTAATATGCTGAATTAGCAGAGGCTCTAAGCTGTTGCTTTTTCCATCGTCTATTCACTTTCATTTTCAATGTATCTGATCTTGGTATCATTTGACTATCATTTCTAAGTCAAACGTCTATCTTAAGTTCTAGTTAAGTGTTATGCACAAGCTAATCTTCACTTCCTTCTCTTTGACAAAGATTGTTTCTCTAACCCACCATTCACTTACAGCCTGTTTGGTTCGCGGAATGGAATAGATAAGGAATAGAATAGTTATTCTTTGGAATAGAAAAGATGAGGAATAGGAAAGAATGTGTATTACTTTGTTTGGTTTAAGGTATGGAATAGATAAAGAATTTCTATTTCATTGTTTGGTTTGAAAATATAAACTTGGAATAGGAAAGGAATAAGTAACTAAAAGACCAAAATATCCTTATTATTATTATTATTATTATTATTATTATTATTATTATTCTCCTTCTTCTTCTTTATTATTATTATTATTATTATTATTATTATTATTATTAACTTTATCATTATTGTTTGTTTGTTGTTGTTGTTATTATTATTATTATTATGTGTTATTATTATTATTATTATTAACTTTATTATTATTATTATTATTATTATTATTAACTTTATTATTATTATTATTATTATTATTATTATTATGTTTTATTATTATTATTATTATTATTATTATTATTATTATTATTATGTTTTAT
>JAOSBK010000009.1:4413912-4425440 GCA_027568895.1 Erythroxylum shatona | reverse complement strand
ATCAATTTTCTTGAAACATAACCACATCTATTACATAATTTATATACAAACATACGTATTTCATAATTTTTATAATTTTAAATTTCACTCAAAAATCGGGGTCCAACACATAGCTTCTCAAAAATTGATAAAGGCATTAAATTTATCGTAGCAACTAAATCAAATAAGCATTTAAGAACCTTAAAATTGCCAAATTTTTAAGGAATAGTAAAACTCTAGATTCTTCAAATTGCACTCCTCTATTAAAGGTACTGTAATATACTTATTTAATTTCTTGCTTTTAGGGATACTCTCCTTCACAAACGTTACATATGATAGCATCTAAGCTAATAATTTGACAAATAACATGTTGTATTCAATTTTTTGATTACATTCAAAATTTTATTGAATTTTTTCTTAGTTATCTTTATCTTAAACCTTAGAAAGTATGGAATTGGCGACACTTAGGCTTTGAAATAGGTGGGTCTCTATTTGTGATTGTTAGTTAAGGATGGAACTGGCGTTGGTACTATTTTGTTCCCATCTTTCATGGCTTCCAGATCAACACTAGCACTGGATGTTAATCAGTTTAGTAATGATATTTTATTGTTTCCTTCTTTCTCGAGCTACTCCTTAGCTTTTCCTGATTTTTACACTTAAAAATCTTGTGCAACATTATATTCAAGTGTTTTGTCACTCCTTAATATCATGGCATACACTTAATCCACAAGGTTTACCTTGATGTTACTTGTAAGCTTTCCTTAACCTCTTTCACTCACCATTTTAGTCAATTGGCTCATTTACATATCTAAGTTATAAATGGAGGCAATATTAAATTGCACCAACTTTTTAAATTGATCTAATTTATTCAAATTTCATTATATAATGATCATAAATTATTTCAATATCTCCTCTAAAATATTGTTTTGTGATGGTTGTTGTTGAAACTAAGGTCTACTTTGGAACCCAGGTAGTACAACTACTCTACCAATTGCTCATTGATTTTTCTAAAAAAAGTTAGATTATTCCTTCACCCTAAATTATATGTGTTAAGAAGGGGTCATTCTATATTACTAACTTTCTTCTATAGGTAGTTATATGATTTACTTCCTCATTGTAGTTTGATGCTAGCTATAACATTCATACATGCATGGACGAGGTGCCTATATATGCAATATTGGTAGCATGCCTCCCTATTGCCCATATCATGGTGTAAGATCATCTTCATCTGATTAAAAAGTTTGCTATTTTTTTCTATATCTAAAAATGCTTACTCCTTATAGAGAAACCCCTTTTTTACTATTTTGGTCGATAAATTTCTTGCCAAGGTCTTCATGATCTCCTTTACCTCCTTAATAATGTCTTAAGTCATAGCATTTCCTAAAGTTTGAAATGTCAATTTCAAATCCTCATAGAATAGTTATACCATTAATTGTAATAAGTATTGATGATGAGGGCACTAACTAAGAAGAGTTTTATATCACTTCGAAGCTTTATAAAATGCTTTCCCTTCTTTCTGTGTAAAACTTTGTATTTGCATTGTCACTTTAGCGGTCTTGTATAGTGGGAAAAACCTTAACATAAATGCATTATACATATGGTCCCACTTCTTAATTCATCTTCTATAGCCATTAAATGGAAGTGTTTGGATCATCAAATAAAACTCATTGATGAATGTGATCTTGTTTTCACCAAGTGCTCTATTAAAGGTTGGGAGTAAGAGTAGATGTACTTGATTAAGCTCATAATTCCTTGCCTTTTGACTCATTCTAATGCATGCGGGATTTGCGCTAATCACTGATAATTAGATATCGCTTAGACACATCCTTTGTGGCTATTAAGCTCATAATTCCTTACCTTTTGACTCATTCTAATACATGAGGGACTTGCACTAATCACTTATAATTAGATGTCCCTCATACACATCCTTTGTGGCTATTGCTTATTCACAACTAGATTATCTTTTTAACATGTAACCATCTCTTTTCTTCTTCTTGTTTTTTTTTTCACTTTTACAAGTTCATTCAATTTTTAGGATCAAATTGAAGTAAAGGGCCCAAGTTGTCTCTCCTAGATCTCTTATATCTTATTAACTATATAAAATAAATGAAAGAAATAAAAATATAAAAAATAACAATAAAATAAAAACAAACCAAAATTAATAACATTAGAAAATTAGTTCTCTTATAATGATAATAAAAACTTGATCTACTTTATATGTACAAGCACTTATAGTTAATTATAAATAGCTTACTAAAATTGGAGTAATTTTGGAGTATCGATCCTATAGAGAACTAGTCATTAATTTTATTACTTTTAGTTAAACAAAAAATCTAAATAAAATTAGAGAGTTGATTTAAGAGGATTTAATTACTAAATTAAGAGATAGAGTAATGAAGAAAGAATAATAAACAAATGTTAGAGAATTGGAATTCATTTATATGGAATTCCAAATATCATACACAATTGATTACTAGATTGAAATAGCAATTAACCTAAGATATCTATGCCCTCGATTAAGGCACGTTGGTGTTGGGCACCGATTCTGAAAACCAACTCTTGCTCTGATGCCACAACTGTTGGGCACCAATCCTGAAACCCAACTCTTGCTCTGATACTATAAGATGTTGGACCCCATTTTTGAAGCCCAACATCCGGAGTCATAAACCGTGAATGTATTACCCTGTAGGGTTATTTCATCATTAGTCAACATCCCATAAGGGTGGTCTGTCCACACCAGTCAATCACCAAAATCATAATCTTATTGATTTACATATGATTTTATTCACAATCTTATTGACCCTAATTTGGGACAATTAGCATAATTTTCACTAGAGATATCGAATTAAGGTCATCTTAAGATGGTTTCGAAGAGCACTTCTAAATCTACAACTTTTGTGAAGACTTTGAAGTGAGATTTTGCCATCTAAAGGGTCGAAATCTTGAATTCCCAAAAGTGTAGATGGATCAGACTAAAGGGTCAGATGAATGGAACAAACGAATGGGTTTAGATGAATGGAATAGAGGAATGGGTCAGATGAATGGAACAGAAGAATGGGTTTAGATGAATGGAATAGAGGAATGGGTCAGATGAATGGAACAGACGAATGGGTTCAGATGAATGGAACAGACGAATGGGTCAAACGAATGGAACAGACGAATGGGTTCAGATGAATGGAATAGACGAATGGGTCAGATAAATGGAACAGACGAATGGGTTCAGATGCATGGAATAGACTAATAGGTTCAGATGAATAGAATAGACGAATGGGTTAAACGAATGAAACAGATGAAGGGATTCAGCCTAAGCTGAATCAGACGATGGCTAGGTTAAAGATGCATTAGACAATGGCTAGGTGTTAAGTCATTTAAATTGAACTTATTTTGGACTTATTTATTGTTAAGGTGTTGACATTATTATCCGAATTTAATGGAATTGCTTTATAATTTTTTACAGATAGTTTTCAACACCTTAGGGATAAAATAGGATCAAAAAGATGCAAAAGAAGGAAGAAAATCTAAAATTCTTAATTTGACAGCAATTCTGTGACTAAGTGTGGGCACGCCTAAGGATGGAATAAATCTGCAGATCACTTTTCAAAAGTCAAAATCGAGATTCTCACAATCTTTGATGATTATATTGCCATCTTTCAAGGGGATTGACTACCTAAAATTGGGGGATACAGTATCAAAAGAGAATCAAGGAAAGATAAAGGGAAAAACAAGCATAAAAGAGAGAGGAGGGTGGTTCAAGCAAGCTTAGTCTAGGTTTAGGATAGGTTTTCATTTCTGTTGTTTTCTTTTTAGTCCTTTTAAGTTTCTTCACTTTCTCCATTAGTATTTTCGTGTTTTCAGTAAAGAACCAAGGATGGAGACTTTACGCTTTTTTATTTCTTCCGTTTTCAATTCTAGTATGATTAGCTAAACTTTTTGTCTTGGTTGAGGGGATCCGTGTTATCTGCTTTTATATGTGAGATGTTTTGAATAAAGTTTATGTTGTTAATGAACATTAAATGTCTTCTGATCTACTCTTTCTAATTGAATTCGTTTATTTCTAAGTGCGCAACTAGGGATTAATTTGTTCAATCACTAGATTAACGAAATATGACGTTCAATTTCGCTAATCATAAGTAGCAATTAGGATTGTCTTCTCTACTTTAGAGTTAGAAAATTCTAAGGAGATATTCGTTTGATTGATTGCATATTGTACATGTATTTCGCTTGCTCATTGGTTCTTGATTCGTAAAGCTATTATTCAATTAAACCTACGATCGTATCTAGGTTATTGTTTAATAAAAATGTTAGGATACATGTTTCTAGTCATTACTCTTAAGAGAAAACTTCCCCAATGAATGTTTGCTAATGATTGCAATTTTATATCAAGGATCCATAATAGCGTGATAACATCGGTGACCGAAAACTAAGGTATTTTTCTCATTAATTTTTCAGATCCAGTTATTTATGTTGATTTGCGATTTTTCTTATTTTTCCTTTAAATTTCGTGAATTAAAAACAACCCCCCTTTTTGTTACTTTCTTTTAGTTTTAAACATCGCTAACCTTTACCATTAAAAATTCCTCGTGGGAACAATATCCACTTACCACTACTACATTAAATTGTATTAATGGAATGACTAAATTGAGTTGCCAAATTCAAAAGAAATCACTTCCATTAATATTGTGATCAATCACTTCTAAATTGTATTATGTGAATGATTACAAAGAATGACTAAATTGAGTTGATATAATGGTATGCAATGTAGTACTAAATTCTGAATGATGTGATATATGTGTTGCCAAACTAGCTTTTAGTTTTAAACATCGCTAACCTTTACCATTAAAAATGATGTGATATACTGTGATCAAGTACTAAATTGTGAATGATGTGATATATGGGATTTGATTTTGAATGATGTGAGATACTAGTTGAACTGTGTTATAAATATGCCCTTCTGACTTTATGTTCAACATTTGAGTAATTGAAGACAATTAAGTCATAGTCTCACAGTTTAGCCACAATTCTTAGTCAGCTTATTTTAACAAGTCAAAAAGCTAGTTTGGTACTTATTCAAGATTTCATATATTTGCCTGAAAGATACCCATCAACATTTATTGATGAGTTTATTTCATTACCCTTTGAGGTATTAAAAATTAATGGCTTCCAATGTCATATTCACTCAAAATAATTTAGAACAAACACTTTTATTAACAAATGAAGATTCACTTCATCAATAGGAAGAAAACGAATATGTTTGCACTTTTTATATAAACATTTGATCTTTGGACCATTCATATATGTAGGTTGAGAATATGCATAGTGAATAAAAGTTTTAACACCTTCAACAAACTCAGGATTAATGAAACCATTGGATGTTAATCATCTATACATCCAAGATTTATCAAGATTACAAATTTCTGCAAAATTATTATTTAAAAAAATGATTTCAAAGTTATTATCCTTCATTTCCCCTAAGTTTACAGAACATTTAATATTTACAAAACATCCACTAAGTTTTTACAAGTCTCTGACCATACCCCTCCAAACTGAAACTAACCTATCCCACCATATGAGTTCACAATTATATAAACTAAACATATGTGAGTATTAGTCAAATAAAACATTATGCTAACCAATCACTATGGTTCGTGGACTTATTTACACCTATGAATCGAGAAAACAAGTTCTCGTTGTGACTCCTAAGCTTATGGAACTTTTCACCGATAAGCCTTATGGGAGTTGCATCACAAGTTTCTAGCCTATATACCATTCTAAGGGTTTATTATGCCTCAAATCATCTATAATTATATAAACTCATTCAACATGTTGTCAATACTTATGTAATTCATACATCTAGCCGTCAATCATTCTAACAATATTCCAAAAAACAACATACAAAACCAAGATAACTATGTTTACGTTAATCACCTACAAGTTGATTCCCATAGTTTGATTTTGAATAAGCACTATGGTATATGGCATTGTTACACCATATGAATTGAGAAAGCAAGTTCTCGCAGTGACTCCTAAGCGTATGAGATTTTACATCGATAAACCTCATGGGTGTTACATCACAGATTTCTAGCCTATATACCATCCTAGGGGTTTATTAGGCCTCAAATCATCCATAATTATACAAAATCATTCAACATGCAATAAATACTTATATAATTCATATTTCATAATTCTAGCCATCAATAATTCTAATAATATTCCAAACAACAACACACAAAACCAAGATAAATATGTTTGTATTAATCACCTACAAGTTGATTTCCAAAGTTTGATTTTAAATAAGCTCTATGGTATATGGCATTGTTACATTATATGAATCGAGAAAGAAAGTTCTCGCTATTACTCTTAGGCTCATGGAATTTTTCACCGAAAAGCCTCATGGGAGCTACATCATGAGTTTCCAACCTATATATCATCCCAGGGGTTTATTAAGCCTTAAATCATCCATAATTATACAAACTCATTCTATATGTAGTAAATACTTATGTAATTCATACATCTAGCCATCAATCATTCTAATAATATTCCAGACAACAACATACAAAACCAAGATAACTATGTTTGCATTAATCACCTAAAAGTTAATTTCCAAAGTTTGATTTTAAACAAGCACTATGGTGTGTGTCATTGTTACACCATATGAATCGATAAAACAAGTTCTCACTATGACTCCTAAGCTTGTAGAATTTTTCATCGATAAGCCTCATGAGAGTTACATCATGGGTTTCTAGCCTATATACCATCATAAGGGTTTATTAGGCCTCAAATCATCCATAATCATACAAACTCATTTGACATGCAGTAAATACTTATGTAATTTAAAAATCTAGCCATCAATCATTCTAACAATATTCTAAAAGACAATATACAAAACTAAGATAACTATGTTTTCATTAATCACCTACATTTTGATTTCCAAAGTTTTATTTTAAAGAAGCACTATAGTATGTGGCATTATTACACCATATGAATCGAGAAAGCAAGTTCTCGTTATGACTCCTAGGCTCATGGAATTTTACAGGATAAGCCTCATAGGAGCTACATCACAAGTTTCTAGCCTATATATCATCCTAAAGGATTATCATGCATTAGATCACCCATAAGAGATCAAACTCATTCCACATAAAGTAAATACTTAAATAATTCATACATCTACTTACCAATGATTCAAACAAGCCCAAACATAAATACTTAAACTATTAAAGAAGAACATAAAACTCATTAATGATTATAAGAATATTCTAAACAACAACACAAAATCAAGACCTCCTTTGCATTCACATAAAACCCAAACACAAATACTCGTGTTTTAAAGCAAAACATATGGTAGACATTAGGTGGATGACTTACTAGATGGACGGACAACCACAAACTACAATGAAGAAGGATGAGGTTGGAAGATTAGTGACGCTCTTCAACACAAAATAGTGATTATGAAAAAGAAAAATTTGTATTTAATATAATACATTTGTGAACATAATGTGAAGAAATTCTACATCTTTCATAAAGTTCAAACACACGTTCTCATAAGAAATCACCCATTTAAATAAGTGTTAGAAATTTTGGTGAGGTACTCTCATCATCGTCTTGTGAAATTGAACATACCATAAACTTGAAAAACTTCTAATCTCCACTACTTAAGTGGATATATATGTATTAAAAAAAGTAAAAGGTCTTTGAACAAGGTTGTAATAAGGCCATATGGATAAATAGGTTACTAAAGAAAAGTGAATAGGAGAAAAAATATTAATAGTTAGTAGAGAAAGAGGAAATAGGTCAATATATATATCTATAAATTAATCTGCTAAGATCAATAGATATATCCATAAATTACTCCACTAACTCCTTATATCTTTGCAATAACCTATCTTCCTTCATTCTTTTCAAATAAAAGAATCTACGTCAATTAATTTTTAGTAACTATCCTTTTTCTTATTCTTATTTTTATTTTATTTGGCATGAATTTCCCTTTTATATTGCCTTTTTCTTACAAGTCACCATCTCATATAAACTTATTTTTTTTGCAGACCATATCCATCAACCATATCAAATCATAAATAAAAACTCCATTAATCATGAATTAAGGTGCAATTATTTTTATTTTAGGTTCAAAGTTCTTTAGAAAAGGGATACAAAAAAAGGCTAAATTATATAATAGGATCAAAAAGGTTCACTAATGTTTTAACATATAAAAGATAGAGAATTTTAATAAAACTTCCTAAGTTCCTTTATCATTTTTATGCTTTTACACACAAAACAAGTTGTCTTAAAAAGATGAAACTTAAGTTATAAAAATCAAAAATCAAAAAAAGTATCAACAATAGAAACAAAGAATTTTACATGAAGGTCTAACTTCTTATGAGATCACCTAAGTAAAATCAAGGTATTATCATTTAATAGCTTGGTTTCTTAGTATTCTCAAAGTATGTTCAAATTGGGATCAGTTAACTATTTTATGCACCTAACTATTAATAATTAATCTCAACATAGAATTATATATACACTTATAAACTAAAAAATACACATTAAAAATAGATAGAAATAGAAAAATTAAACATAATACACTAAAAAATAACTAATTTATGATTTATAGAAAACAACATATGATTTTCTTCAGTAGGACATTTCATCGATCAATTCATAGGCTACGCAAATTCATCTCTACCTAACAACAAAGCCAGTGTATTTTTCCATTTTTCTTCAACATAAACATGTTCAAACGCATTATTCACCAATCATAGTTCAAAAAACACATAATACTACAACAAACAATACTCAAATTGTCGTTCATAAACCCATCCATGATAAAACCGACATTCATATATGACTAACCTCAACTTAATTGAAGAGGATGGACGATGGACAAGAGCAGAGCAATATAAGTGGATGATGGACGATGGATGATGGACGATGGACGATGGAGGAGAGAAGACTAACGATGACAAGAAAAAAATCAAGAAACGAAAATGAGGAGAGTAGACAATAGACTAGGGGGTTATTTTGGGTAGGTTTAAGTTGAGACAAAAATGACATCGTTTAGTGTTAAACCAAATGATGTAGTTTTTGTCTAATTAAAAATGTTAAGTTTGAAACAAAAAACGATGTTTAACTTAAAATTATATTGACCAACGCTCTTAAGTCGGTACACCTCACACCTATTTTGTCGCCAACCTTGCCATCTACTTTTACGATGGCCTTCACTATTCCGTTGAAAAAATTACAGGAATAATTTCCCTCCAACTTTACCTACGAATATTGTGTATGTCACAAATTTTAATTTTTCTTACAATTTTTTGGACGAAAAATTATTTATTTTATCTCTAATTTCCTATGGTATTTTTTCCATTAGTAAATTTTTGTCGATAATTTGTTCTTTTCTTGTATTGTAATCTTTGCTAGCGAGTTGATCCAATTCATCATATTTTTTACACAAGCCTTTGTTTCCTGATGACTTATGATTGATTCTTGAATAAAATCTGACATCATATCTTCTAAAGTTGGCTCGTTAATTTGAGGTGCTTGGTGCTGTAAATATTCAGCTGGAGCATAATCATCCCATCCATAAGTGTAAGAGTTGCTCTATTATGAATTGTAATTGTTCTCGTATAGTCCACTTTAAGGTTGATTGTACATGCTTGGTTGCTACCACATATATATGTTAGTGCTCGACATTTATGATTGTAATGGTTACTCGCACAAAATGTCACAACATGACATGGATGATGGTTAAATCTCTAAAAACATGCCAGGGAACCTCTCTCTCCCATATGGTGATGTTATATATTATTGAGACACCTCATAGCTCCCATAAGAGTATTGTATGTGAGTTGTGGTGATGAATTTAAACCTTATTCCCTAAGATAAACCATAAACATGCTATTAAAGTAGAGAAATTCAAAAGATAATTAAATGAATAAGCTAAAAATGCAACAATATATAATATAATAAAATAAATACAAAAAGTAATGCCTAAAATAATGTCATCTAGGTATTCCTAATATCACTGTCCCTAGCAAAGGTGCCAAAAACTTGATTGATTTATTTTGATAATTTTACTACAAGTGTGCAACGTAGTTATAGCTACTACAGGTAAGTAAGGGCCAGTCCTACGAAGACATTGATTACTAGTAATTACCTTTCTACTATTATCTAGCCAACAAACTGGATTTTTATTTTTAATTAGGAAAATAAAACTTAAGAACTAAAATAAAATAGGCAACAATATTGAACACAGATACAAAAAATCACTTAGAAAATAATCAATATTAGGAATTAGTGTTTAGGTATTGAATCCCTCTAAAACCATTAAATAATTAACCTTTTATTTTGTAATTGTTTTATTGACTATTGGATCATGGAAATTCCTATTGTATGATAATATCTCTCTCAAATCTATTAACAACTAATCCTAAGTTTATTAACGAAATTACTCAGGTTAAAGTTTATAAGATTACTTTACTGATTTGTGAATTCCATAGAATTATGCCTACATCAAGTTAGTAAGTCTTCAATCCCTAGATTGAGACTAGGTAACCTTCCTGAATAGGTGAGAAACCTCTAAAAACATGAACTGACCAACATAAATTTCCTCGATCAATTATTGAAGCTACCCTTGTCTAGTTAGGTAATGAAATCCTTAAGGATCTATAAATATGAAACAAGTAAAAGGAATCTAACTCATGCTAATTGTTGAACCAAAATTAGGTGGTTTGATTATTTCAATATTTTTAATTGATTTGTGCCCTTATTCCCTAGTTATATTTTAGTGTCCATGAAGTTTTGGTCTGTGGTTATGCCTTCCAAAAGCTATGTCCCATGAGGAAGTGATTCCTTATCAACTGGAAGTATCAAATTCTTTTAATTAACAAGGCTTAGTTTATAACTTAATAAAAGTGATTATAAATCCTTTATGATTCTTAGATTTATAAAGATCAAACCATTTAACATTAGCACTTGTGAGTTTATTATCTTTTTCATACTAGAGAAAGTTCTTTAAAAATCTTTTAATAGATTTTATGATATCTTAAGAGAGTGTTATGGGAACTTCAGAATGCATATAGATTGTTGCATATAATTAAAAATTGTAATCTTCCAACATATGAAAGATTCATATTACACTATGTTGGGACCCGATCCGGGAACCAGATCCCAACCAAAAGAAGAGCGACAAAACAAAGTAGCGGATCACAAAGCGAAAAGCGAAACGAATAACCAAATGCGGAAGCGAATCGAAATAAAAGTGTCGAACGCGAAGCGAAGATTTGACGCGAAATCGAATAACGGAATAAACGAAGCCAAATAAGCAAACTCAAATCGAAGACAAAGCAAAATAATCGAACGAAATCAAATGAACGGATACGAAACAGAGCGAAAGCAAAGCAAACAAAGCCGACATCCGAAAACAAAGAACAAAGCATCACGATCGCGTTGGAAACCCTAAGACATTCCAACTCCGGTATAAATTTTTTTTTTCTTTCTTATTCACTTTACTCATCTATCATACAAACCAAAACAATTTCCTTTCTAGGAAACTATTC
>JAOSBK010000009.1:4387896-4404412 GCA_027568895.1 Erythroxylum shatona | reverse complement strand
ATATCTATAACACAATACATATACTAACACACTCATTCAAGCTCAATTAATATTTCTAAATTCCACTCAAAAATCGGGGTCCAACATTTCTCCCCCTCTTAAGAGAATTTCGTCCCCGAAATTCCTATCTGAAAAATATCCAAGTAACTCATCCTCTCACATAATTTCTTTCAAATTAAACATAATTAAAAACTTTCTTAACTAATTTCTCATCTTACATATATTTTTTTTCAATTTCTTCCCAATGTTTCACTTCTTATATCTAATACCACCAATATCATATCAAAATCACTATAACCACAATTCAACACAAGTCAATGGTCCATTTCTTAATAACCTTAATATGGACCAATCATCATACATATGTCTTTATCAATTTATCTCATCTTTCAAGAATTTATTCTTACATGCATATCCAAAATCAATTTATCCAATTTCATCATGAAATTCTAATCTCAATATCATACACATTCCTAAAATCAATCAAAATTTTTGTCACCTAAATCGAACAATCATCTTGGTTCTTCAAATCGGTCATGAAAATTTCATTCACACCAAAATCACATTCTCACTAACTCAATTATATCCATTCAAACACTTTACAAACATAAGCGCCCATGTATGATCCTAATACTGGGCTCTGATACCATAAATATTGGGACCCGATCTCGAAACTGGACCCCAACCGGAATAACAGAAAACGAAGTGGCGGAAAGCGAAAACTAACGAAATCAAATTCGAAAGAATGGAACAGTAGGCGAAAGGCAAAGTATGCCAACGAAAATCACAAATCAAATCCAAATAATATGTCAAATTGCAAATCCAAGAAAAGTTCGGGGTCCAACATGGGGAATCTTATTAGACTTAGATAATTCAAGCTCCAATAAGCCTAGAATTAATTTAATCTCATTAAAATTAATTCTAGCGTATTAATTAAATGTCATTCCACTAAAGAAAATTAGTTAAACTCTTGAATTACTAAATATTACGAGAACACATATTTCAAATAATATGTCAAATTGCAAACCCTATTATAAACCTTATAATAGTTATCTGCACAACAAATGATAAAATTATCCTTTTGCCCTTATGTTGGTTTTTCTTTCTTGATCTTCTATTTTACTCTATATCGTGAGTAACATACAAGATCTCATCTTGGTATTAAGACTTGATGCGTAGGCGCCAGTTTAATCACCTATCTCCATAAAACATCTAGAAGTGATGATATCACTATAAACTCTCTATTTGAGTAAATATTCCCTGATACATTTTTTAATTAACAATTTCAACATGCAGACAATGGATTAATACTTTGTAAAAATCCATTCCGATCATATCAAGAATTATAATGAAACATATATAGGTTCACCACTCATCAAGATTGTAGTCCATAATAAGCAAATGCTAAAATGTATGTTTTAAGACTAAAGTAACAACCTACTTTATTCTTGAAAATATACTTGATTCTAGATTCATTTAATCTTTGTGAAAATGAAGTGATGGAATTGATTGGCTGTGTTTGATTTTGCTTAAGTACAGTCAAAGATTTAAGTGTGAGGAAGTTGATAGTTGTGTATTAGTGTGTGTTTTTCTAAGTATTTGACCTGTGTTTCTTGCATAATAGGTTATTATTGTTGTTTTACGACTTATTTTGTATGTTTTTGTTTAGTTTGACCTTCATGATTGTTCTTTTATGTTTGATGTTGATTTAGGGTAATAATTGATCATTTTGATGTAGGAATAAAGGGTGGCCATCTTTGTTATTGAGCTAGGGACTAAGAGAGGAGAAGAGAAATGGAGGAATTGTGAGACTAGAATCCACGATCATAGGATTCATGCCAGTTCCCACAATTATGGGATCCCCAACTCAAAGAGACACGTGGGTTTCACTTATTTTTAGGTTTTTGTGACTATATAAGGGCACAAATCCCTAAGGTCAAAAGGGGGTCATGAGAACTTGCCTCCTTGAGCCAAAAAGTAGATTTAAAACCTGAAGAGACGTAGAGAATCAAGATTTCCATTCTAAATTGGGCAAAGAGCACACCAACTCTAGATTTTCTAGATTTGAGCAAAGAAGAGGAGGAGCTTGCTTCATCTAGTTCTTATTTCATTTATTCTCTTCTAGCATCTTTATTATGGATTTTATGGTTATTGGAGATGTTAATGAAATTATGAGTAGCTGAGTTATTTATAGAGATTACTTTTGAACTACTTGTTGAACTCCTACTTTGTTGATTTAAATGAATGATGCTTTTGTTGGATGTTGAGCTTATACCTTGCAATATATTGAAAAATTAAGTTGGGTAAATTGTGTAGGGTTATATAATGAGAATTGGCACTTTATAGGCCCACATTCATTAAGTTAATTGATTAGTTAGAGAGAGATTGACAAATTAGTTAATTACCCATAGGATAACTTCATAACTAGTTGAATTGGTGGAATGATTTTGTAGATTGTGAGATTGCTTAATCATTTCCATTTAATTTGGTTAGGGACAATTAATTACACCTTAAGAGAGGATAGTTAATATATTAGGACATCTTAGGTGAGGCACAATTTAATTAACAAGGTAGGAGGGAGATAAGATAGAGAAAATGATCTATAATTGATAAATCTTGAATTCCAAGTTTCTGCACTTTTGTTTTATAATTTGTTCATTATTAATTATTTGATTTAGTTTATTTTTATTAAAATTAGTACTCAAACAAAGCAGCTTGAATTAAGTAATGTCTAAACACAATCTCTGAGGGATCGATATCTATTCTTTATTACAAGTTACACCCCGTATACTTGCATTTTTTAGCGTAAAACTAGTGAATTGGTTTTGCAATCAACACCCTCCTCCTAAATGATGGAATAATGTTACATTCCATTCCATTTCATTAATAACCACCCAACCAAACATTAGCCTTACTCTCCCTTCTCTATTTTCCATCAATTTTAAATCATCACTATAATGAAATCTAACAATACTTTTTGAGTCAGAAATATCACATAATTTCATGAAAAATGCAAATGCATGAATGCTTGCTTTCACATTCCATTCTTTTAAGTATATACATTTTCTACCTTAAATTTTTTCATACATATTTAATTGAATATTCTTTAAATTTTCAAGAATTCTAACCTTTATTAGAGATGTCAAAACCAGCTCGGTCCAGCCTGACGGTTACTTCAAAAGTGATGTCGTTTTACTAAAATAACGTCATTTTTGAAGTTTTTCTTAAAAAAATTACAGGTTAGGTTGGTCCAACCCGACAATGGCCCATCGAACCACGAGTCGTTTAGCTGGTGTTCTGATCGGATAGCAGGTTGGGCCCATTCACTTCTCTAACCTTTATAGAGATTTGATACTTGGGCTTTTACTTGTGTTAAAATATCAAAATTTTGCTTTATTTGGGTTGTTTTTTTTCTAGAGCATTGACCTTTTCTAAATGTTTGAATTTCTTATTTTAGAATCATTTTTGAAATCAAGGTAGGATCTGATTTCATGTATAATGCAATGACAAAAAAACTTCATTGGTCAATTTTCAAAAAGTCAAAATCACTTAAATTCTATAACATAAAGATAAAATTTCTCAAACTTTATAATCAAGTTCAACTTGATTAAAATACCTTTTTCAACCTATTATTTGTGTGTAACTCATTAGATTCTCAAATATGTTATAAATGGATATAAATTATAACCCTAAATCATATTTAAGATTATATAAATTAAACTTATTTAATTTATTTTTAATTTTCTAATTAAATAATTTATATCCATATACTGAGATTGACATCTAACAATACATCATGACCATTTAAATATTTAGAAATATCAAAGTTGTTTTGACTAACCTTTTTATGTATTATTTTTTGTATAATTCAATCCTTTCATCATATAATATTTCAATTAAACATAAAACATGTAAATAATGTTAACTATATTTGAGTTTAATCATCTATTAGTAATTCATTCTATAAATGACATCTGTAAGCTATTTTAGAAAGTGTCATTTTACCTTAATCAAAGATTTCCTGAATCAATATTAATCGAGATCAACAAAATATTCACCCTAATTACTTCAAGGTGATGAATCTTATATTGATCACTTAACTATCTCTACTTAGTTCATGCTATGTCTAATGACTATCAACTGATTTTCTCTTGACTAGAATAAGTCATAAGTAGTATAAAAATATAACAATCTCTATATGAGATACTTTGGTGATCTTAGGTCAAATGGTCAGTTATACAATCATCACAATGAGAATTTTTATAGACATATAAATAATGTTCCAAATAGAATTCTTATATAAGATCAATTCAATGAATTCATTCTCTAACAAGCATCTACACATTTATTTAATTATCCCCACACTCTAGTATATTAGATCTATTACCCCCTTTATAAAAAAAAACCATAATATGTGCTATCCTTTTTATGTTATACTAATGTTTAATTTTAATAGAACCATAACTAAGAACAATTTAAGAATAATATATAAATGCAATATGAATCTCATAACAATGATCTCATTACACACTACAAGAAAAATAAAGTTTAGCAACGAAAATTACCGATAAAATTTGTTCACAATCTGTCGGTAAGCTTATTTAGCGACGGAATTTACTAATAGAAAAAAAGACATCAAAAATACAACCGTAGGTAAATTTGCCGACGAATTTCGTTGGTAAATTTACCAACGAAAATTTTGTTCGATTAGTAAATTTACCAGAGAAAATATTTCTGTTAGAAAATTATCAACGGATTTGGTTTTTCTGTCGATAATTACCTACGGAAAAAAATTTTGTCGGTAAATACAATATATTTTACCTACGGAAATGAATTTTCTGTCGGTAAATTTGCTAAAAATTATTTTTTAAAATTTACTTGCAAAGTGTTTAGTTTCTCTTGAAGCCACTATGGAAAGAACTTTGCTAAATTTCTTTGTACTAATCGCAGCACTTATTATATTCTTGTTCTTGTGGAAAGTTAAGAAAATAATTCATACTAAAGAATTGAAATTATAAAATTCATACTAAAAAAAAAACTGAAAATAATGAATCGAAACTATTTTTTCAAAAAACAGACATTTCACCAAACACCTTAAATGCATCTGAAATTTAGCCCAACATCACAACTAAAATCACATCTTGTCCATTTTATCACTAATATTTATACTTTAAAGTTGTTTTCCAATCACAAAAGATACAAATAAACGAAAGTAATAAGATACCCAAATTAACTTTCATCCAATATATGAAAAAAAAAACATATGATAGTAGTTGCAAAAATACCTCCACCGAAGGACACGATGACAATGGATGGAGAAGACAACGTTGACGAGCACAGAAGGAGTCCACAACAAAGAAACCGGAGAGAAGAAAGACGACGAAGAGACACAGGAAGAAGGAAGAAGAAGACACATGGGGAGATGTCGAGTGAGTTTAAATTTAAAGAGATTTTACCTACGGAATTTACCAATGGAAATTTCCGTAAGTAAATTCAAAATTTTTTTATTCCGCCAATAATTTTCACCTTTTTACCGACTGATATTTTATAGCGTCGCTAAATCTTTTACCGACAGGAATCTTGTATCGTCGCTAAAGTCCTGCGAAAAATTTACTGGAATGATTTCCCTCCATATTTAGCGATGGATATTAGTACCATCATTAAACGAAAATTTTCTCATCAATTTTACCTACAAAAATGGATTTTCGATGGGTAATTTGCTATGGTATATTTTTCATCGGTAATTTTCCGTCGCTAAAGTCCATCGCAAAATTTGTCATGATGATTTTCCTCTATATTTGGCGACAGATATTAGTACCGTTGTTAAAAAAAAATTTCTCGTCAATTTTACCTACAGAAATGGATTTTCCTTCGATAATTTGCTACGGTATATTTTTTATCAATAATTTTCCATCGCTAAAGTCCCTCGCAAAAGTTGTTGGGGTGATTTCCCTCCATATTTAGCAATGGATATTAGTTCCGTTGCTAAAAAAAAATTTCTCATCAATTTTACCTACAGAAATAGATTTTTCGTTGGTAATTTGCAACAGTATATTTTCCGTCATTAATTTTTGCTTTTCTTGTAGTGACATTATGTATACACTTGGAATTAGAATAGGTAAAAAAAACTTTCATATATCTTTATAGATCTACTTCCTATAATTAAGTTGTTACCTTTTCATATCTAATAAGAGTTATTCTTGAGGTAGGAATGATACCTTTAGGTACTACAATATACGATTCGTATACTTGCGATATTGACGGTTTTATTATATATAAAACTTGCTCAACAGGTATAATGGAAAAATAAAAATTTTACAATTTTCCAATCAGATCTTAATAATTGATTAAATTAAAAAATATGAATAATAAAATAAGGGAATCATATATGATTTGAAATTATTGTTGAAACCTTTTCTAAAACCCTTTTTTAAAGAGTCAACAACAAGATATTTAAGTGTCTAGCCTATAATAGTATCCACATAACAGAGAAAAAGAAACGCAACTTTTGAGAGGAATAAGCCGAAGTGCTAACTCTCTTATGCTTATTTCCTATTAATAGAAAAAAAGCATTAGGGTATTATTTTAATTAAAATTAAATATCATATTTGATCCCTGGAATTTCTCAAAATTAACAATTAAGTACACCTTAATTGGAATTAATTTTTATCTTCTTAGCCTCTCTTTATGTGTGATTGAGTTGGTTCTTTATATATTGACAAATATTATAAATTATAATTATAATTCATAATTAGAATTAGATAAACTAAAACTCCTTTTAATTTGTCTTTAATTATTTAATTAAACAATTTATAATCATATATCAACATTAATGTCTAGCAACATGTTATCACCAACCAATTATTAGGATTGTTAAAATGGTTCCACTTCACCTCTTCATGTATGTTTATGATAAATAATTTAATCTATTCATCATCCAATGTTTCAATTGGACATAGAATATGGATATAATATCTACTTTTCTTAATATAGTCATGTTCGATCTTACTAATTAGTAATTGGTTTATAACTGATATTTGAAATTACCCTTTTAACTCTCAATTCACTAAATCTAGAGAATTTCTTAAATAACTACTAGTCAATAACAATATAATATTCTCTCTAATTATTTTAAAGTGACAATCACTGACTTACTCAACTATCTTTGTATGATCCTTACTAGATCCAAGTACTACTCATTGAGATATCCTAAATAGGATAGGTTATAAATAACATAAAAATACAATAATTCCCACATAAGATACTTTGAAAATCTTAAATTTAAGGATCAATTATATAACCATCATAATGATGAAATCTATAGCCATATAAGTAACATTCCATTTGGTATCTTCATAATCGAGTTAGTTCGGTAAACTTATTCTCTAATAAGTACCCATATGTTTATTTAAGTATCTTCGTATTGTAAGTTATGAGATTAATTACTTTCTTCGTAAGAAAGAAAAATAACTTATGTTAGTTTTACCATTTCATTAATATCCCATCTTAATAAAACTACAATTAGGAATAATTTAGGAATAATACATAAATGTAAATTAAATCTTATAATTATAATATCATCATAATTTCAATTGTATAGTAATTATTTTAGGGATTTTATCTTTAGTATTAAAACATTAAATGTAATTAACAAAATGCATAAAGAGATAAAAAATTTCTTTATTAATTAAAATAATAATGTTATACATAAAATTGGAACCAACTAATTGGCTATAATATCATAAAATAATTCATATAGCTCTTACATGGAATCTGTCATTGTAAAGTGGGACTACCCCTGATAATAAAAGTACGCGATGGTTGGAATCACTTGATGATGATTTGCACATCTGTTTGCGGTCACACATATAGTTTCCAATACTTTTAGCTTAAATTGTAATTGATATAAGATTTACAGCTTATGATGTTCTATATACTTGTAATCAGGGCTACTTTCTTTTTAGGAGTTTAACAAAAACTTCTTTAAAAAATTTTCTACAAACAAATAACTCCAAGGCAAGTTACAACTCTTATGAAAGGATACGTCTATTTTGGTATTTAAAGAATACATGAGGATGAATGATTTAACCTTATTTAAATTAGCATTTAACAGTTCAGTGTATACAATCTTAAATGCGAACAGATCATTTATTCTTGTTAATCAATTTTTATTAAATTATATTTATATATTTATGTAGTGTGTATATAAATATGTAAATAAAATTAAATAAAACAAAATTAGAACATCCTATCTGAGGATCTCTTTCCCTCCCAAGTCCTAAGTCCGTCCTTCTTGTAATAAACATTAAATCCTGCTCCTGTCACCTTTGCAGGACAAGCCTTTATTGGTGCGTGGGGTTAGCATTTTATAATGGACATGTTAATAAGCAAAGTCTTATTTTCAACTGCCGAATAATTTATTCAACTAAATTCAAATTTAACATGAAGCATATAACACTAGCAAAAAAAAAAAAAACATTATGGACCACACCCACCTCAACGAAGACACTTAGTGCTATATATTTCCTGTACATTTAAGTGCGGGATATGCAAGGAGCTCCGTTCCCGCTATTGCTGGTGTTTGTACTTTTCCGAGCATAATCACATTCTCTCTCTCCCATATTAGACAGATGTAGTTATTGCGACTTGTAAACCTCTTATACAACCATGAGAGAAGAGATGGCTTGTAGCAAGTCCATTTCGCTTAATGTGGAGTACTAGAAAACAAGACTCAAAATAGCTAGCTAACAAACATATACTCCATATCTGTAACAGATGGAGGGTGTTGCCTCTCTTAATTGCAGGGTTGTTGTGAGAAATAATGGAGTATTTACACTCCCCCCATCAAGATTGGGGTGTATGGGGCTGGATTTAACTGGACTAGATAACTCATTTTATTTAGCTCATCAATCACTGCAGTAGGTCGAATGAGCGAAAATTTAAGTTGGGTTGGTCTGTACGAAAAAAGTGTTAAAAGAGTTACAAGGTGAAGCCCTATGATCTTGATTCACTGCAGCTGCTCATCTCCCTTGAATAAATTACGATCAACACATAGTTCAATGTCAACAAACATGACACGTAAAGAATCACTAATCCTGTTCCGATGCAGTGGAAAAGACCACGCTGAAAATTTTGACAAAAGATATCGTTTGAAGTCGCTATACTTACCTCAGAATTCATGGCGACCAAAGTGAAGACAAAAATCATTCAGCTTGAGACTGAATAAGAGACTGTATCCTTGAGCCTAAGCCCCAAATTTCATTATCAGTATAAATAAAACAATGGACATTTATCTCGTTTTATATGTATTCTATAATAAAGACGAAATTCATTTCAGGACGAGATACAAGAACTCAAACAAGCTGGTATAGGAATATTTCTAACAACAAAATCAATTTTACCTGCTGTACACATTCTCTACAAGCAGAATCAACTAGGTATTGTAATGGTGTATTATCAATAAACCAGAGAAGAACCCCAGCTGGTCATATCTATCTACCACGGAAGAGATAGTGGGCACTTCAACAACTTCAGTATCATCTCTTGTTGTTCAACAACTTCAGTATCATTTCTTGTTGTGCAACGGGTTCGATCCTGTGGGAACCCTTCGCTTCTGTGACTGGAACTCTTTGGCCTGGTGCGAGAAATGAACATTGTCAGTTGCAGACCCAAAAGCTTGTTGGGTTCTAGTGGAAGGCGCAGAAAAAGGGTGTCTTATAGCGTGGCTCGGAGGAGTAAATAAGAGTAGAAGAGAAACGAAAAAGAAGAGATGGAAACGACGCATTTTGGGAGAATTCTGTTGAAAAAGATCGCTAAGGATCATGGAAATCTAAGGCAAAACCGATGGCCCTGGATGCCCATGTCTATGTACTTATGTGTTCATTGCTTGTCCATTTATAAGGTTTCTATATTTTAATATTTTATTTCTGCCATCGGATTTTAGTCTATTTTTAATAATAAATAGAAAAAGAATTCATAAATTGTGGCCATCTGATCTTGATCGAGCGGTTGAATGACATTGACTGTGGTGAGGAGTAACCTGTGTCTGTGCGACTATAAAGCGTGAACGTAATGACCTAGAGGCCAGCAATGACGGTGGAACCGGGTTGGTGACGTTAGTGACCCAAACTCGTATGCGAAGTTGACGGAGGCTCAACTACGACTTATGATCTTCTTGAGAGTCACTTTGATATACTGTACGTACTTATTACATTTGTCAATAAGTACAAGGGAATAGTTGGCGGCATAGAAAAGTCAAAAGCTTCGAGCACTCAAATACACCGTCAAATAATTAAGCGCGTGGTTGGCAATATAAATTAGTTCAGAAAACCAATAACCACAACTGGATAGAAGAGGAGGAATTGTCGATAAAATAAAACAAAACGTGTTATCCGAGGGTTGTTGAATTTCAAGCAAAACAGTTAACTGGATGTAAATAGAAAGTTAATAAAACAATAAACAACAATTTGTTGAAGAGGCAAAAAACTAGTACTTAAACCCAACTTCATATACTTTGGGGCGGTTAAGTGGTGCTTTATTGCAAGTCAAAGGTACATTCATGTCCAAAATGATGAAGAATGTAGAAAAATATACATATGTATATAATGCTATAGATAGAAACTTGAAAAGCGTGATACCTTTTAGGTGCACGGGTAGCCAAGAAGGATGCTACTTTTCTTACCCCTTAGTTTCAGCTGTTTCAAAATGTACCTAAAAAATGTGGGTGCGTGTTGAGATTTTATATAGAACAATATTATATAATTGGATAGAGATCATGGAATGTGTTTCTGTGTGGTCGGCATGTGGCATAGGTTGCCCACGAATCGAATTCCATGGTTACAACTATAATTTTTGTTTACCGAATTAAAAGTCAGCCTTTGAAGATGCGTTAAATTGTTTTTAACTGTATACTTCACCGACTGCAGCCTGTTTAATTTGTCATTTGAATTGAACGCAACGTGGATATTTTTTGCCATATAAATTAGTAGTGGAAGCAGACTAACCACGAGATTAGACCGGTGTTGTGATCAGGATGTTACATCAAATTTTTCTTTGTTAACATCAAACGACGTACTGAATATGAAATCCATTAATTAATCCATGTCCAAATCGACATCATGGAATATTGAATATGTGGTGAATTAGTACTTTTACAGACTAAAATTACCTACCGATTATGGATCCAATTCCCTGAGGGGTTTGCCGTCTAAAATCACACATATTTCAATCATAAAAAGATAAATAAGGGTACTTGGGTGGGTTTAACTATTATATTTTAAATTTTGACGCATTCTTAAAACAAAACCAAATGAGAGCACTTCACATTCAAAAATTACTGAAAGGGCTAGTCCTAGGTAAAGAAAGATGAAAGAAGGTGAATTTTATGAAATTAAGAGATAGAAAAGAAATTGGATTTGGAAAAGAAAATTTTATTCTCACTACAAGAAAACAAGCCCTTGCGACGTTTTCAAAAACATCACAAAAAACGTCGCGAAATGTGATGTAGGCAAAAAGTTTCTGCGACGTTTTATTCAAAACGTTACAAAAAATGCCGACATTTCGTGATATTTTGAAAAACATCACTAAAAGATTGAACAATCCGCGACGTTTTAGATTGTTAGAATTTTTGCGAGATTTTTTAAAAACGTCGCAAAACCTTGCAAATCTGCAACGTTTTAGGTTACAATCCGCAACGATTGTTTTTTAAACATCGGGAATTGTAAGCAATTTATCTTGTTTTTGAAAATAATTTTAATTTAATAATTTTCAATTTTAATAATTTTTTACTTTTTTGAAAATAAATTTAATTTAATAATTTTTCAATTTTAATTATAATTTTTTATTTATCCAAAAATAATTTTAATTTAATAATTAGTCAATTTTTATTTTTATTTTTTCTTTTTTATTCATCCAAAAATAATTTTAATTTAATAATTATTCAATTTTAATTATTATTTTTCTTTTATTTTGTTTCAATTTTTTGAAAATAATTTTAATTTAATTATTTTCTAATTTAATAATTATTTTTCAAATAGATTTTTTTAAATCTTATTTACTTAATAACTATTCAACATTATTTATGAATTTTATTTATTTAATAATTCTTCAATTTTTTGAGTATATCATTGATTTTAATAATTATTCATGTATAACAATAATTTAATATATGCAAACAATTTATTATTTAATTGCAATTCCCAAACATGTCACAATATAGTAATTAATATAAAAAATACGTCATAAGTGTTTAATATATCAATATGATTACATATTTAATCTAAACGAATATTATGTGTAACACATAAAAATTCCAAGACCTTTTTTTGTTGTTTGACTTTGATAGTAAATCGATCTTGCATTTCTTCAACTTTTTTAATCAATTCATCGACCTGAGATTGTAACCCCTGATTAACCTTCTTCGACTTCTCTAATTCATCTCGAAGTCTCTTTCTGACCGAAGTCTTCCCCTGTGGTCGAGGCTCAATTCCCATGCTAACAATGTAATTTGATCTAGTGCTCAAGACTTTGTCGCACATTTCATTCACTGTCATCGGATGACCTTATTTTATTGATTGTGTCAATTCGTGAGACATTAATTCCTGAAAAATTAAGAATTAATTACATACACAGCCTCATTTAAGAAATATTTGTAAATGAACTATGTATTCACCCATTTTTCTCTGCATTTGGTAGTTATCCATTGACCTTTACTTTCATCATAATGAGTGTAATTCCCTAGCTTCATCTGGTCACACTGTTTTCCATCTCTGTCACTCTGTTGTATAGAAATATATTACTAGTAATATTTATTATAAATTTTGAAATGTCAATCAAAGAAAAATATATTTAAAAAGATAATAACTCACAATCTCATGCCGTATCGCTACAAAAGCCTTGGAGTTGGAGTTTGGTCGACATTTGACCTGATTCCTAGCCAATTTTGCTTTTTGACTTTTTGCCTAATTGTACACGTAACAAAATCTATTATAGCATCTATAAATCACAATTCATAAATATTTAAATATAATTAGATGTCAAAAAAGTAGTGAAATTAAGTTTTTTATTCAAATAAAATAACTTTTGTAGCTGATTGGTCCCGATATTCGCATAAATCCATCCACTCTGCCTCTGTGACATTATGCGGCTTAATATCCTTTCCGTGCTTGATAAAATGCTTTTTAAAAATATATCTTTGATCTTTAGACCTTAAAGCATGAAACTTTTTCACAGCAGTATGTACTTCGTTGTTAGTCCTCAATCCCTCAACTTCCAACTTTTGCTGTAAAAAAGTATAAATTATTGGTCAAAGCTTTAGGCATATGGAAAACATGTACAAATTAGATAGGTTTATAATAGTTACATGTAACTTATCAAATGCAATGTCCAACTCCTCATTAGTAATGTTTTTCCATTTTATTCTTACAGGTAAGGAAGTTCGGGATACCACACCAATCTCACTTGAGAATTTGACAGATTGTATGGAGTTGGTTGGTTGTCCTTCAGCAGGGGAGATCTCTATCTCCAATCTCTAACCTATCACCTTGTTAATCTTTGCTAATTCGTGTTCTTTTATGACACCCTTTGTTTTTTTTGAATCAGTCGTGGATCCTAAAATAACAAAGGAATAATTTATAATCAGCATATAACATACTCTTAATTGGTTAGATAAGCAAAATAATTAAACTTAATAAATTTTACCAATATGATGTGAAAGATCAAACCTGCAGTGCTTACAGAAGAAGAGCCCACAGTGGGAGTAATAGTCTGATTTACTGGTGTCTGATAATCAGAAGCTGGAGGCATCTCTTAAGAAGTGGATGAAGAACTAATATTGCATCGCATATTCATAATTTGTTCATACTTATCTCTAGGATGAGTTAGGCATAAATGAGACATCTCTTGGTGTTGGAGTAGGCTCACAAGGTGCAGGTGTCTGATCTTGTGGTTGTGTACGAGCAGATGACTCATTAGCTACGCTTCCAAGAAGCTGACGGTATCGCGATTGTAGTTTTGTCAGTACTAAGCTGCTTGGTGTAGCCTTATTCTTCTTCTTGGGTAGACCAGGTCCCATGTGAATCACCTGCATTCAATTTGACATTATATTTCAAAGTAATATGCATAAACCATATTTAAAGAAAACATCAAAAACCAACTTGCTCTTAATAAATGATTCAGAATTCTTATTTCTACTCCCCAATCAATCAGTTCAAATCTAACAAAGTATAGTAGTTATAGTAGTTGAAGGTTCAGGTGGCAATTGGATTTGATTAAATTATGGCTAAATTCATAATAGAGGTCATGAAAGGTTTTGTCAGGATCCCCAAAGAAGGAAGATTAAGATCTCTTTCGATGGGGGGCAATCAATGTTCTATGCAAATAATCATAAATCTAAATCTCATTATATACGCTCATCATGCTTTCTACTGACACTTGGTTGAATATTGAGTAAAGGGAAAAAGTAAACTTTTATCAAAATGAAAAAACAATGGTTTATTCACACTATAGATTAAAGAATCAAATAGCAAACAAAGCAAGTGGGATCAATAATGGAATTGTTTGTAGTCATTTATTAGCAATTCAACAATGAGAAGAAGTTATTCAAAACCAAATGCATTTGACTGTTCACTTGAAAGACAACAAGAAAATGTCACTTAAGATAAAGTTTACTGAGAAAACAAATAATTTACCAAGAAAGATTCAAGCTTGTGTTGAAGAATTAAATTCCTAAACACTAGAAGTGACTTCTAGAAACCTATTAGTTTGATTTATGTGTTTGTTTCAATTCCTAGATGTTTTATTTACTTTCATTGTACTTTTTATTTTCACTCTCAATTCAAAGCTGCTATTTTCAGTTCCTAGATGTGTCATTTACTTTTTTTTTACTTTTTATTTTCACTCTCAATTCAAAGTTGCAGTAGCCTCTATTTTCAATTTATAGTACATATTTGTAAGTCCTATATCACTATGTGCCTTTCTTGTAAAAGACTAATGTGATGATTAGCAACTAAATGGGCAATGAATCGAAGTTATAGGATCTTATGACAACTAAACTAGCATTAAGCTAAAAATGTTTATAAATCTAGAAAAAATAATGCCCTAGATAC
Source organism: Erythroxylum shatona (assembly GCA_027568895.1). Classification (NCBI taxonomy): domain Eukaryota; kingdom Viridiplantae; phylum Streptophyta; class Magnoliopsida; order Malpighiales; family Erythroxylaceae; genus Erythroxylum; species Erythroxylum shatona. The sequence goes on along the minus strand of JAOSBK010000009.1, from coordinate 4,389,308 downwards.
TCATAGAATTTGCCATAGCCAACCATCAATAATATAATCACAGAATTGACATAATCAGCCGTCAACAATAATAACCAGCTAGCTAAAAATGCAAAAAGTGACAACCTTTGCACATCTGGTCAAATTGCATAAACTTCAAACAAATTATAATATGAACAATCCTTATATTTTGCTTTCAGAAATAATAGAAATTCCCCCACCGCTGTGAAGGCCCTTGCTGATTAACAGGTAGAATTAATCAATCTGAAAGTTGAAGCTTCAAACTAGAGAGACAACGGGGAAAAATGAAAATATAGGATCTGCATATGAGGTAAATAATACAATTAAGCAAGTGATAAGCTGAAATATAATCCAACCACTTGTAGCCTAAGATAATTAGTAAATACTTGGCCATAAATGTCGTATCACAATGCTCTCAATTCTTATAGCAGTAAGTAAATTGGGAACAGTGGGTGAAATACAAGCAGTAAGTATTGAGCTACATAGCTAGCTCAATTAGTTTACCTCTATATATGGATCAGGTTACTATAGAAACCAAAAGATTCAATTTTAATTGAATTTGTGTAGCTGTGGATTCATTTTCAGAGCTACCTGAGGTGATATAAATTATGAATTTTGATGACAATCTTAAGCTCATTGAAGATGCAGTCAAATCATATATGTATAGAAGTTGTCCTCAGCCAAACATGGCAATCAACTGGCAAGATTTTTAAAACAGTCAGTTTTGAAAAGCCAATGGGTGAAGAACATGTTCAAGAACATATTGGTGATGCCAATAAGGTACTCACTCCAAACTCCCCTTTTGAAACTTTGGTAGTCATTGATAAGCCCAAAATTGACTTTATTGATCAATATGAGGTCATGAATAAATTTGGATCTAGGAAATTTGTAAATACTCATATTACAAAGGATATCTCAATCATAGCTTATAAATATGAATTGGAAATCATATTACAAGCACTGTAATAGATACTGCCATTAAAGCTGATTTAAAAACTGTTTTAAAGAGAAGATTTGGTAGAAAGAAGAATGTTTCTTCTTCTACTACTTAAATTTTTATTTGCTCCTAAAACATTGAGGAAAAGAATTCCCCTACAAAGAAGCAAATAATAAGATATTTTGTTATTGAAAATAAACCTTGCTTGATGTGTATTTTAGAAACTAGAATGAACAAAAACATTAATAACCTTTTGTCTTTTGTTTCCTAATAGTTGGAGGTCTACTTTTAACCAAGATTTTCACCCCAATGGAAGGATTTTGTTAATCTATAATAGTGAAAAGATTGGCATCATTGCATCCACCATCATTGACCAATTTGTAGCACCCCCTACCATAGGACATATACCGGGACACCCGTAGGTCATTCCGATACACACCTTACGATAAGGGTACGCTACGAACAATCACTAACA
>JAOSBK010000009.1:4376180-4387796 GCA_027568895.1 Erythroxylum shatona | reverse complement strand
ACTACAATCACGTATACTTCACAATGTTAACTAAATCTTGGTATTCCCATAACCAAAACAATCATTCATCTTCTAGTGCCTTATCAGAAAACAAAGAAAATGAGTCAAAACACCCATAGGATATCAACAAGAGAATCGTGACATAATACTCATTCTGCATTGCACCAGAATGAGTCCTATACTAGTCTCACTTTGCACATATTTTATGAACAGTATTAAAAGCCATAACCGACAGAAAATAATTTTTCAATACGAAATGTTATTCAACGTTAGTAATTCCCAAAAAACTGTATGCATGTACAACTTGAAATAAAGGCCATAGATACCAATTATACAAAACTATTAACTTTGCTGATTACCTTATAACTGGAGATTAAAGACAATGATATGTTAGTTCTTTCAGACACCTCAACAAGACACTTGCCTTTTGAGGAGGGGTCAGCTTATCTAGAGGCTCATAATTCTGTCCATCAAACGCTGCTCCTACAACTTTGTAGACGGAATTGAAGAGAAGACTAATGCTAGCTTCAAAGTAGGCATAGAATTGGCCATCTTCTAAAACACAAGAATTTGCGTGTTCGATGATTACATACCATGTCCTGCTTGAGACTCCATTTCCAAGCATCTGCAGTCCCCCAGTAACAAAACTTTTTGTTGTTAAAATTGAACAACATAAAATAAAAAGAAGCTATAGAACAATAAAGGCAAGGACATGTGCTAACGTTGCATAATTTTGAAGGATCAGTAGCATGTAATTGCAAAAAGTCCTTGACATTGTAAATCCCATTCGAGGCCAAGCGTGTGTGAATTGGACCATCTTTTGCTATCTTTTCCAATCTCCAAACCGCATCATCCAGGTGAGGAGGGTGGTGTTTCTGATACGTTGAAAGATCAAACCAATAGTTAGCCTCTACCGTTATCATTCCTTTGAGAAGCTTCATCGTCTTTAAAACAATAAACCCAAACACCATCTTCTCTCAGTATTAGCGATTGACAAAATGAGCTTCAAACACATAACAAAAAAATCAAATATTTACCTTTCGAAGAAAACAAAGACGATAAGCGATTATTAGATACTGGAACTTCCTAGTTGATGAATTAATCAAAAGTGTATACCAGCTATTGAGAGGCACTTTGCTTCTGAATTTGCCCATTCCACAAACTCATCAATTTGCCCTCTCCAAGTCCAAAAATTTCTAGATCTAAGATCTATAAGGACCTCAACGAAACCTAATTCCAGAATAAAAATAAAAAAGCACCAAAAAAGAAAAAACGAAGCTCAGTTAGCGTTCTTGGTATCAGACTTTGATTTACCTCCTTTCAACGCGAATCCTACAAGTCAAACAGCAAATCAACTACAAAAACTTCTAAAACAAATCAAACAAAGCGGAAATGGATGAAAACTTATACAAAATCGAAAAGGAACTTACCGGTGCGAATGGGCAGAGCTATGCTTTGGGTTTCAGAGAAAGAGATAGAGAGAGATGAGAGGAATGGAAAAGAGTGGAGGGGGTTATTTGTTAAGAACCAAAAGGCGGAGAAGAAGAAGAAATGTGACAGAAGAAGGAACTAGCAAAATGGTGGGAAATGAATACTTGTAAATATTAATTGAACAAACCGTGACATTTTTTTCAACAAAAGGTTCCAGATTTTGTTTTGTGACGTTTTGTTGAAAAAATGTCGCGAAAAAAATTAATTCTTTTCGTTATGTTTTTTAAACGTCACGAAAAACTGAACAATTCATGACGTTTTTTTAAAAAACATTGCAAATTGCATGTATTTGTTGTATTGAAAGTAGGTTAACGCCACGGATTGTAAGTAATTTATTTTTTAAAATATCACAAAATAATTTCATTTTAATAAATTTTCAATATTAATAATTAATTTTTTATTTATCCAAAAATAAATTTAATTTGATAATTATTCAATTTTAATTTTAATTTTTTCTTTTTTCATTTATTCAAAAATAATTTTAATTTGATAATTATTCAATTTTAATTTTGTTTTTTATTTTTTCATTTATTCAAAAATAGTTTTAATTTAATAATTTTTCAATTTTAATAATTATTTTTCTTTTTCATAATTATTTTTAATTTTGTTTCAATATTCTAAAAATAATTTTAATTTAATTATTATTCTAATTTAATTATAATTTTTTAAATAACAAATTTTAAATCTTATTATTTAATAACTATTTAATATTATTTATGGAATTTATTTATTTCATAATTCTTCAATTTTTTTAGTATATCATTAATTTTAATAATTATTCATGTATAACAAGAATTTAATACGTGCAGATAATTTATTATTTAATGACAATTCCCAAACATGTCATAAACAATACGCCATAAGTGTTTAATATATCAATATGAGTACTTATCTAATCTAAAATAATATTATGTGTAGCACATAAAAGTTCCAAGACCTTTTTGTTGTTCGACTTCGGTAGTTAATTGATCCTACATATCTTCAACTTTTTTGGTCAATTCATTGACTTGAGACTGTAACCCCTTATTAACCTTCTTCAACTCTTTTAATTCATCTCGAAGTCTCTTTCCAACAGAAGTCTTGCCTTGTGATCGAGGCCCAATTCCCATGCCAACAATATAATATGATCTAGTACCCAAGACCTCGTCGCACACTTCATCTATTATCATCGGATGACCTTGTTCTATTGAATGTGTCAATTTGTTACACATTAATTCCTGAAAAAGTAAGAATTAATTACATACACAGTCTCATTTAAGAAATATTTGTAAATGAACTATGTAATCACCTATTTTTCATTGCATTCGGTAGTTGTCCATTGGCCTTTACTTTCATCATAATGAGTGTAATACCATAGCTTCATCCGGTCACACTCTTCTCCATCTTTATCACTCTGTTGTATAGAAATATATTACTAGTAATATTTATTATAAATTTTGAAATGTCAATCAAAGAAAAATATAATTAAAAATAATAATAATTCACAATCTTATGTCGTATCGCTACAATGGCCTTGGAGCTGGAGTTTGGTTGACATTTGACCTAACTCCTAGCCAATTTGGCTTTTTGACCTTTTTCCTAATCGTACACGTAATAAAATCTATTATAACATCTATAAATCACAATTCATAAATACTAAAATATAATCAGCTGTCGAAATTAGATACTTTGTTATCGAATAACACCTTCCTTAAGTTACTACTTTAATTAATAATCGAAACCTTATTCAACCTTTAATTAACTAATAAACTAAGTTCATTTTACACCTTAATCAAGTCCAGTTACACCATTAAAAAGTGCCTTAATCTTATATAGTCCAAAAAATGTACAAAACCAACCTTTTCCCTTCCAAAGAATTTTCCATGACCATAGGAAGGCGCCATATAAATCCCACAGTTGTGGGATTAGTTAACCGAAGGTTCACTCACCTATAAACTTCATTTTGTTTCCAAATTTAACTCCTTCCTACTCCACCAACACACCTTTACCAAAGTACATCAATTTTACTTTAATTATACCTTATTCACTCTTCAATACCTTATCAAATTCATGTCCAAATCTAATTCAAAAATCATTCGTTAGGCAACTCACAAATCATTATCTTTCATACATCAAATACAAGGACCAATTTTCTAACACTCATTTATCATCATTATAACACACATTCTATGACAATTCAATCATTATAAAACTTATATTAACATATGCTATCAAGTTTAGAATTCCCTTGCCTATTTAACTTCAAATTTCAACTCCAAAGAAATAGCTAATCTAGCCCTTCCAAACAACTAGCACACATCCAAGATCAAGGTGCAAATCTTAGCACCAAAAAGATAACAAGATCCAACTTCCTTGATGCAGCATCTTATAAATATGTCAAGTGATGATGATCCTACTTGAAGACAAATTCAGGAGTTTGTGAGAGTAAGAGAGAGTTCTGGTAGAGAGCAGCAAAGGATAGTGAAAATACAGCAGAAACATCAAATGGGTTGGAGTGATTCAGCACTTGTTTAGTGCTAGGTGTCATAAATTTGAAAGGGCACATGTCTTTCAATGAATCAACCCATAGAAATGAGCCACTTGTCCTCCATTTAAGCTACCAAATTTCACAATTCTATTAGGCCGTTTGTCACTCAACCAATGCTACCAATTATCATTCAATGTATAGGCTTAGTGATACAAATTTTCATATACCAACTTATCTTACCACTTGACAATTTTCCTATTCCAATTGTACTTTTTAACACTTCAATTTTCTAATAGTATCAATTAATTATATGTTACTAATCATGGTCCATCAAAGAAAGATTTAAGACATATATAATTCACAATCATATCACAATTTTAACACCTATCACAAATACTTTCATGGACATGTAACATTTCTACTAGGGTATAGTTTGAGAACTTACATTCATAGCCATTCTAATCATCATACCATTAAGAAGCAAGTTTTCAAATCCCAACTCTACAACAATTATTCTATTTTAGGAAGGCCATTGTCCTCAGCAATTAGATTATAAAGAAGCCGAAAGTAGTTTTAATTTTAAGAGACCAAAGGCTATTTTCTTTTATTATGTGACTGTGCATCTACTTCATCCATAGTGACTCCTTATCCACTAACTTGCTTTATAATCTCTTTTCCATTTGAATTCTATTCATGTTTCTTATGGAAGTGGTACTCAATACCCCTTCTTCCAAAGGATTGTGGACTTTAGACCATTTTACCTTTGCATTGAATCAATTTTCATTAGCCTTGCACTATAGGAACTTTCTCATCATTCCTTCAATGGTTTTAGTTAAGCCTTTTGATATGAAAATATGAGCACTCTATTAAATTTGCATATAGTAAATAATTGTTTTAATCAAGAGTAATTTTTCTTTAAAAGGCAAAGCTTTGTTATTCCAACAACCCAATCTTCTTTTGATCTTTTGAATTAGAGGAAAACATTCCCAGAACTGCAATCTTCTTAAAACTAAAAGTAGCCTAAGATACATTAATTAGTGGTTTTTAATAGACAAACCAATTAAAGCTTGTTAACATTATGCAATGTAGTAGCTGAAATGATAAGGTGAATCTCACCGTAACTAATCTCTGTGCTAGAAATTTCCTTAAATATCTTTAATGAATTCATTAGAGTCTTAATGGAATGGTGATTAGCTCTAGAGAAAACTAACAAATAATCTATAAAACATAAGTTAGATAGATCAATCATTCCATAATTGCTATAGTATTTGTATCTCCTCTTTTATCAGTTGGGTTAAAGCTTCTATACTAAGGATGAAAATTTATAGAGATAAAAGGTCTTGTTGCTTGAGGGTCATTGCTTCCTTGAAGAACTCAGATGGTAATCCATTTACCAACACACTGAAAGAAGGAGAGGTGATACAAGACTTAATCTAATTTCTAAAAGTTTTGTGGAATCCTATTGCTTCAAGCTACTACATCGCAAAATACCAATTGATGTTGTTAAAGGATTTATTAAAGTTGATTTTGATTGCATAGTTTTGTAGTGATTTTTTTAATCATAACCCTTTAGAATCTCTTGAGTTATGAGGATGTTATCTATAATTAGTTTACCCTTTATAAAGGTCCCTTAATTAGCACTAATAAGATAATGTCACACAATCTTCATCTGTTTACCAAGATATTTGTAATACATTTATAAATAAAGTTACTATAGGCTATAGGACATTTCCAAAAAGGTTTGAAGGTATTAGAGAAAAACTCTAAAATAATTGTAGTTACCAAATGTCCCACCTAATCATATGATTTGTAAAAGAAAAATCCATTTATACCATCTAGATATGGGGCTTTTGGGTCATGCATTTGCAACTCTTTTCTTTTAATTTTAGATTCATTAACTAGTTGGATAAGACTTATAGCTTCTTTATGATTGATTTGGTATTTATAAAGGAATTCATCTTTTACATAGTGGAATTATTGAAAGAGGAAGTATCAATTAACCCTTTAAAGTACCTTACTACTTCCCTTATCAACTCTTCCTTCGCGAAAATTAACTGGCCTTCTTATGAAATAATGAACATGTCTCCTCTTTGCTACTATAGATATGAAGAATAAATTTGTGCACCTGTCTCCATCTTTAAACCAAAATTTTCTAAACCTTTACCTTAATAAGAAAGCATGGTCCTCCACCTTGTTCAAGTAATACTTAGGGGTTGTCTTTCCTTCCTCTAATAGCTCATTAAAACTATAATTAATAGAGAAAATTTTCAGAACTTTCAACAAAATTTCTTTAGCATATGAAACTGCCTGGTTAGTATTTAAGGCCATTTTAGACTTAATGAGTTTTAACTCTTATTTTAGACACTTCAGAAAATTTTTTGGAAACATGAATTCTACCAAACCTTTAAAAATAACATATTCGAATCCAATGCAAGGAGTTATTAAACCTGGAATGGAAATTCATGTGAACATTTAAAAGTAAGTTAGTGATCTTAATGAGAGTCTGAATAGAAAAAAGGGGCTTTATAAGGGTACCTTTGCTTTTAGGAAATCTTGTACTCTAATTCAAATTGACCATTAACCTATCCAACTTTTTCCTTAAATACCACTTATGATTTTATTTTTTACTCCTAGTGAAATGAGGCCCTCCATAACTTAAATTTATAACCTCTAAGATCTCCACCTATTCTTCTAAATCAATATAATGCCTTTTGAAACTAACATGACCATCTACCTCAGACTAGTGTTGTGAAATTAAAAACACCACAAATTAACTAGGAAACCTATTATTTTCTTTGAGTTTAGATCAGGTTTTCCTATAGACGCTTCCTTTGAAAAATAAAATTATAACCATAGACCATAGAAGAGAACACCTTGGTATTTTCATTTGTAAAGTGAATCAGCATATGCATAACCTAATCACTAGCTTTTAGTTCCTTAACTTTGATCATCTTGGTATTAAAAAGCAAGAATAATCCTACCATAATAGTGGTGATCGGAAATGAATTACTAATAAGCCAGAAAATACATAGTTTATTCATATTTTCCTTTCTTATCTTTGTTTCTAACAATCCTATGAAAAAAAGCTTTTCATTAAAGACAAAAATCCCTAGAGCTAAGATTTTTTAAGGGTAGTTTGATTCATAAACCTCTCAAACTATAAACATTTATTTATTAAGAGAACTTTTACCTTTAGAGACCTTACCCCTATTACCTCATTTAATTTCCTTCCTTTCATCATCTTAAACTCCTTCTCTATATAATCATTATCACCCTTAGCATCTAGATTCATTAGAATTTTACCCACTGGGGCAGAGAATGAATCAAGATCTTATGCAATTTTGTCACAAACTAGGATGGGACCATATTCTTACACATTTTTATCACCAAATTTCCTTGCATTGGGAACCTCTTCAACATCACTCTTATAAGACTTTACAACTTCTTCATAGCATGAACCTTTTTGTCTTGAAAAATAAAGGGGATAAGATTTTGCTCTTTATCCTCCAAATTCCCTTCATTATTATTCTTTAGACCCATCAATTCATTACAGTCACCTCTCTTAAAGGTAACAGGGACATAAAGAAAAGATCCAATACGGGACCTCCACTAGACAATTGAGTCAAACATGAGGTAGATGAGGGCAAGGGAGGGAAATCACTAGCAAGCGATTAGGATAAAAACTAGGATTATAGGTGGTAGAGGAAACAAGATTGAGGCAAGATAAATAAAGAATAAAAAAGACAAAAATAACGTCAACCTCAAGTTGGTAGAAGAACACAAAGAGGATAACAAAAGTGAAAAGGTGGGTTGAAAGACAATGAGACAACTCAATAAACTTAAAGAAGGAATAGGAAACATGGAAAACAATAAGAAACTACTAAGGAGCTAATGAAAATAATAGTGAAGAGAAAAAAAGAAAGTAGAAGTGAGACAAGTTTCTTTTAGAGAAAGAGCCATCTCCTCTATCTTTTTTTGATGGACAAGAATTTACTAGAAAGTGCACAAAGGAAATTATGGAATCATCATAATTCCCAGGTGAATACAACTTGGCCTATGCCTAAATGCCAAGTTGTCTCCATTACGGAGTAAGTGCAGGAACAGGCATGACCTAGAACATACTAGTTGGAGGTTTTTAATTGAAAATTAAAAAATGATTTCAAACCACTAACACTATTATTTTAACAGAAAAGTTGCCTTTGACATTAAGCAAATCAAGGCCCAAGTTACATGTTCCTCGGATTATTTTTTACACATAGTGGTCATATTCCTTAGGGAAGGTATTAAGGTAATGATCACATATGCTTATAGGTCTAACTTTTCTTTCTAAAGAAATCATTTATAAGGAAATTTGTAGGTTATGAGAAAAATTGTAGGTTATACATAGACAAATCAATGACCCAAGGTTATTAATTAGAAACTTTAATAGTATTTTCAAGGTGATGGAAATATGTAATTGAGAAATGTCACTCCAGATTTCTAAGAGTGTCTGAGTATAATCAGTGTAAATGATTTACTGTTCGAGTGCTCCCTATTCACCTAGAGAAACAAGTAAAGCTTAAGATGACACATATATAAGAGGCTGGATAAGGCTTTGGTTAATAGAGAATGGTTAGCCAAATTCCTATAGTACAAAACCTTAGTCCCCTATTAGGGTGTTAAATCTATTTGATAGTGAAAGGAGATACTTCCCCTTCAAATTTAACAATTTTCTAGGTAATGATAAAGGTTTCTAGGAGGTTATCAATAATGGTCTCTCTTATAATCTCAATGGTTGTAAACTCTACATATGTGTAAGGAAACTTGGAAGGATCAAAGAAAAGTTAAAGAAATTAAAGAACAGAAATTGGGGCACTAGGACAATGCAATATATTGCAAGAATAAGGGAGGAACTTAACAAGATTTAAGAGGAATTGAAGAATCTATTGGGATATTAAAAACTCATTAATAAAGAAGTGACAACTCTTAATGACTATATTCACTAATCTAATAAAATCCACAGTTCTATGGTTAAATGATGGAGAAGAAAAATCTAAATTCTTTCTCCACTAAGTAATAGTGAGAAAGAACATTAACATAATTGACCTAATCCTCAATTTAGATGGAGCTCTTATAATTGATTATAATGGTATAAAAGAGGGAACATCTTCCTATTTCAAAGGTATCATTGGCACTATAACTCAAACCTCCTCTTCTATATGTGGTTCAAAATCCATTAAACACAATCAATTCTTTGAAGATGACTAATTTCTTAACTAGACTAGTAAATGCATAAGAATTACAAAAAAATGCTTTCAAGAATAACCCTATGAAAGCTCTAGGGTTTGATGGTTTAAATTAGTTAAGCAGAGACTTAAAGCAGCTCTAGACAGAATAAAGAGCTATACAAATTCACATAAAAAGGAGATAGAATTCAAAGTTGAAGACAAAGTGTTTCTTAGAACTTCTCCATGGAAAAGGGTTTTGAGGTTTGGTAAGAAGGGCAAACTCAGTCGGAGATATATAGGCCCTTATGAGATCACTGAGAAGATCAGGTCTTTAGCTTATAAGCTAGCTTTGCCACCAGAGTTATCTAAGATTCACAATGTCTTTCATGTATCAATGCTGAGGAAGTATCGGTCAGATCCTTCACACATAATTCAACCTTCAGAGGTTCAGTTAAGGGAGGATTTGACTTATGAGGAGCAACTGGTAGAGATCCTAGATTCAAAGGAAAAGGTTTTGAGGAACAAGACCGTAAAGCTGGTTAAAGTTTAGTAGAGAAACCGTTCTACGGAAGAGGCTACCTGGGAACGCTTGGAGGCCATGAGGGAGAAGTATCCACACCTTTTCAATGTCTCAGGTAAGAATTTCGAGGATTAAATTCTTTAAGGGGGATTTATGGAATGGGTAAGTGGAATTAAAGTGATAATATAATAAGGATGTTCAAGGATATTTTTGGGAGATCACTATAGCATAAAAGGGATATGCTTATAAGAAAGGGTAAGATGGACTTTTTGGGCTCATTAAAGGTAGAAATGGGATAAGAATGTGTTGTTTTGCTTTTGAAGAGGAGAAAAACGTGAATTGAAGAGGGAGATGAGAGAGAAAATGAAATTAAGAGAGAGAGGAAAAAGGTTTCGAAAAAGGAAGGAAAGGAGAGAAATCAAACTTATTAAGGTAGGTTAACCATCTTTCCTTCTTGCTTTATTGAAGGAATGAGTGGTGTTGTGGAAGTAGGAGTTAGAAAGGAAAAGAGTTAGTGTAGAGAATGAAAAAGTTGGTGTAGGAAGAAGATGGAGTAGGAGAACCCAATTGAATTTAGGTTTCCTAAACTAGGTCTTGAGTTTTCTAACCTAGATGGGTTATGGGTAGGTTAGATTTGAGTCCAATTTGTGTTTGGTTAAATTTTTTGTAATTTTTGAAGTTTTTGAATTTTATTGGAATGCTGTTTTGAATGGAACCTTGGTTATTGTAGGGAACCAAGGAAATCATAACCAAAAGCAAGGGAAAAGGTAAGCTTGACTTGCTATTCGCAAGCTAATTAGGTGGGTAATGTATTTATAGTTAACGTGTAATTGGGCAAATTCTTGCTTATGTATGTGTATGTTATTCTTTGCTTGAAATTATTATGAATGTTTGGAAATGTATACTAATTATGTTATTCCTTGGAAAAGGTTATAACTTTTGAGTTAGAAAAAAAGGAAGAAAAGCATGAAAGTTTGAGCAGTTGATAAAATGATTTTGAACATGATTATATGCTTTTGTTGGGCAAGAGAGGAACCTGTTTCATTATTCACGTTCACGTTGACCCATAGCCTTCTCCCGGCTGCCTTTTTGAGACCACGAGATCCTGAGAATTCGAACTCGTTTTGTTCATGGAGCAAACTTTGATTTTTGTGTTTCGTTCCACGGAACTCTCAAGCCAATTGTGTGTGCATTTCACAATTAAATTGTTAAGCATGAATCATTTTAAGTGTGATATGTTATGAATTTTCGAGCTGAATTAATGAATGCTTAAATTGTTGAATATATCTATTCATGTACATATGCTTGACTTTGTTCAATTGCTAATGATTATAAATATATTAGCCACTGAGCTGTGTAGCTCACCCCACTATTCCCTACTCAGGTGCAGAACAAGAAAGTTAGCAATCCTTGCAAGGCATTGGAAGCTCCAAGATATTAAAAACTTTTGTAACTAAGTTACCTCAATCACTTTTGGATAGCTCTATAAGCAAATTAAACATTAAGCATCTTATAAGAAACAAGAAATTTGGCTCATCGAGAATTATTTTGATTTTGATGGCAGAGAAAATGATGAGGAAAGGGTGTGAGGCATTTTTGGCCTATGTGGTAGACATGTGAGCAGATAGGGGGAAGTTAGAAGATATGCCAGTAGTCAAGGAATTCCTGGATGTCTTTCCCGAGGAGTTACTAAGACTAATACCACCTAGGAAAATTGAATTTCCCATTAAGCTACTTCCAGGCACAACGCCAATTTCGATTCCACCTTATAGAATGGCTCCAGCGGAATTGAAGGAGCTTAAGGAGCAATTGGAAGATTTGTTGGAGAAAGGTTATATTAAGCCAGGCTCTTCATGTTGGACCCCGATTCTTGAGTGGAATTTAGAAATAATAATTGAAATTAAATGAGTATTTTAGTATATGTAATGTGT
>JAOSBK010000009.1:4318587-4334760 GCA_027568895.1 Erythroxylum shatona | reverse complement strand
TCGCATCGGTAACGGGATGCTACAAAGGCGCCTTTTAATGTTGGGCCCCACCCCCCACCCTTTGGTGTTTGCGGGTTATACCACGGCATCCAACACAATCGGTATTGTCCTCTTTGGTCAAGGGTGAGGCCATGACTCGAACCCAAGACCTCAAGGTTTTGTTGTTATCTAGCAACACGCCTCTCACCATTGAGCCAACTTGACTAAAGAGGACAATACCGATTGTGTTGGATGCCGTGGTATAACCCGCAAACACCCGCCATGGTATAACCCGCAAACACCTAAGGGTGGGGGGTGGGGTCCAACAACGTGGGCCAGATAAGCCTCACATCTACCATACATTAACTTCAAAACACTCATAAATGAGATCAGTCTTGCTGGGACTGCTTGGCTAATACCTCTAAATACTACTCTCGGTTGATTATAGACTCTAACATCATTTCCTTCGTATAGCAGTTCATGATGGCCCTATGAATAGTGAGCCAATCTATGCCTAAGATAAAATCTATCTCCTTTAATTGTAAAACAATCAAATCTGCTACCAACTCCGCCTGGTCAATTCAAATCAGACACTTTCTATAGACTTCCCCAATCACGATAGTACTAACAATCGGTGTACTGACCTTTAATCCACAACTCAGGAACTCTCTATTACAATGCAATCTAGATGCCATGTGTGATGTGATAAATGAATGCGTAGATCCAAGATTGAGCAATGCATAAACCTCAAAAGTAAATAATGATAACACACCTGCGACGACATCTGGCAAATCCTAAGCCTCTTGTCTCACCATGGCATAAACTCTGGCTTGAGACTACAGTCGATTGCTCCGCACCTCAGTCCTCCTAATAACACTCCCAGAACTCATTCTGCCTCTGCCATGACCTCTCTACCCAGTCTCACTGGCTCTTCTCTGCTGAACAGTAGGTTCTATTATTCTGCTTCCTCTCCCACTAGAATGTGCTCCAGAAATTAATGTACAATCTCTGATCTGATGATCATGTGAGCTATAACGAAGGTAGGCTCCTGTCAGTCTCTAGCATACACCACTATGCTTATTCCCAAATTATTGACAAGTAGGCAATTGAACTGATGTTGCACCACTATTATTCCCAGTCTGAGTGAAACCACCCCTCTATGTGAATCCTGACTATCTAGATCCAGTTGGTGGTCTGAATACTCGAGTTTGACATTTACTGAACCTTCTGCTAGAACCATCTTGAGATTCACTAGGCCTCTTCTGACTAGTCTCTAATCTTTGCTTAGGCTGACTGTACCTCAACAATTGCTCCATTCGGATCAAGGCTGCTATGAGCTCAGTGAAACTGCTCAAGTTAGTAAGAGCTAGCCTAGTCTGAATCTCCATATTTAGATAGTCTTCAAATCTCTTGCACTTATCTGCCTCAGTAGGAATTAAGACAGAGGCATACCTCATCACCTCATTAAACTTAATCTCATAATCTGCTATAGACATTTCACCCTATTTCAGATCCATGAACTCTTTCATCTTTCTATCCATGTATACTTGGGGCATATAATTTTCTCTGAAGCCTCTTAGAAAGTCTCCCCAACTCAAAATGAAAGGCCTGGTGGCACTGCCTAGAATAGTCTTCCATAATTGATAAGCTAGGCCTTGTAGCAAGGAAATGGCACAGTCGAACCTCTCTTCTGACTCACAATCCATTTGATCAAATACTCGTCCTGTCCGCTCTAACCATCCCTTAGCTTCTACAGGGTCTGTACTGCCATAGAAATCTATGGCTCCCTACTTTTGCAGTTTTTCGTAACTCTTTTCCCTTCTCTTATGAATTCTTAGAGGCACTAGCTCAGGTCGAGATATTGACGACTCCCTACTGGCTCTTTTCGATCTCAGGTCAACTGAGTGTTCCATTTGGTTACCTATATCGGATAACCTATAATACACAATAACTTCAATTACCATCCGTTTCACAACATTTCATACTTAACATCACCACATATCCCTATGGATATCAAACTATTTTCTGATACCAAAAATGTAACAGCCCATTCCCATCTGACATCTATACATGTGTCCATCAGATACATGAGATCACGCCAGACAGAAATGACATGTTAACTATCTCTCCTTCATCGTACATAACATGGCATCATTAACTAAACCATCAATCACACATATTCTAAAACCCAAAATTTTATCATATTATATCAAAAATCATAATTTACATTGTTTCATATAATTCATCATCATCCATGTTTATACAGCATTATCCTGTGAGCATACACAGCTCAGTCCACATAGAAAACTACAAACATGAAAGAACAACCAAGTCCTCAATGCTAGTTGACCGACCTTTGAGCTATATCTGATAATAATAGTTGCACAAATTATGCTTCTACAGAGTCTTAAAAGCTAGGTCGTCTTACTTTCGAACCTGAAAAATAGCAGTGCAATTTTGATAAGTTTTGCAAATTTAATAGAGTAACCATCCTCGATGGTTCACTCATATCATATAAGAAGATCAATTATAGCATGTAATCATATAGTTCAAATCCACTTGATAAGTATCCATTACTATCACAAATATCTCATTTCTCAGTTAAACACTTCCTTGTAACAGATTGTTTTCCCATGTATTATGTCTCTATTGATACCAAGATTATTCAATGTGGTTCAGTATTCCCAAAGTTATTTTCAATTTACTTTGGTCTATTCTTAAAAACATATTTGTACTCTGTGTTCAACTTTAACTCAAATTCTGTAATTCTTGAGATAGAATTAGAACTCATTCTCTTCAAACAATTTATAGCCTTTTGTCTCTAATTCAATTCAAACTAAAAATCATTCCATTTGGAATCAAATCAAGATATAATAAAAATACTAAAGTATGTTCAGTAAAATATTCCAGTTTATACTATTATGAAAGATTCCCTCACTTTCATTCAATTTCTTTTTTCGAATCAGTTCAGAATGCTACCATTTTTTATGGAGAGGTAGAAAAGGTGTTAGGAATCCATTGGTTAAGAATCAATTCATTTAGAAGTCTAGAGAAGAAGTTATGGTCAAAAGAAGCAAGACTATTTAGTTTCCAAAATGCTTCCAGGTGCACAAACTATTAGAGAACACAGTGCCATGATGGGACAATTAAAAACCGTGGTCTAGAAAATGACCACTCATGGGTGTGAGGAAGAAAAGTCACGTGTGTGAGGGACTCACTCCTGCGCACACTCAACCAGATCCGTCCCACCTTTTTTACTCGATCTCTCCCAAATGATTTCAAATAAAACATTTTGTAGAGATGTAGATTAGTGTGTTACGAGTCCAATGGTTCATTTCTTATGTCATTTTGAGGTCAGACGAAGGAGATATAGTCAAAAGATTGAAGGATATTACGTCAGCCTCCAACCTCAAAAGTCACGATTGCGACTGTCAATCTTCCAAAGTCGCGATCGTGATGTACTCCCTCACTTCTAACCTCCATAAATTTTAATATAGAAATCCAAAAACTTACAAAAATTATATCATAAAAAATCTAAAAGAAAGATCTACAACTTTCATGAAGACAATTTTGTCAAAATCTTTCTAGAACAATTTTAATCATGGAAGTTTCAGACCACATTTTTACCCCTTTTTCTCTTTTCTTTCTTTGATTCTAACCCAACTTCTCTAACTTATCTTCTTCCACTAAATCCGACACGAAAAATTCATTAATACTCTTTCTACTCTAACCTCACTTAAATCCATCACTAACAATATCCAAACATTTATGCATATACAATAAAAAGAAAGGCATGTTCATCAACTTTACGGCATATATGTTTCTTTGTGTCTTTCAATATCTAACAAAAACCTCATTTATCATATATTTATTATTTTATCAGCTCTATATAATGACCTCACTTAAATCTTCATTCCTTAATAACATATTTGTTTCAAGTCAGCTTCCTTTAAAAAGCATAAAACATATTTCTTCATTCATCTATAGAGATGCCATGGGTGTGACTTAAATTCTCACACCCATGCATCCTCCCTCTGTTATAAACATATATTTTTTTATATCATTCACTTGATGCATTTTACCACCTTCAAACCTATCATTTTATCATCTCTATACCACGACTTCATCCAAATTTTCATTTTATACCATTAAACTCATTAAAATCTATTTCTACCAATATTTAGCAAGCATGTACAGTACAAAATAAACCTTCTGCATATTTCTTAGTACAAAACATAGTATATTTTATATACCAACTCTCATGACTATCTACATGATTTTCATAACCAAAGACCATTTTATACAAGATCTAACTCATTCTTTAACAATTCACCTACTGTTCATATAATTCATCACCATCACCAAATTACTTGTTATTCAAGTCATGCATACAATCATCGCTAAACCGTAAGATATCACCAAATTCACAAAACCTAAAACCTTAAAACTTCTCTTACTTGATTTAACAAGCTTTTTACAGTATAAGTGAATCACAAGTACAGACAAACAACAATCAAACTCTCTTTCTACAAACTGACAACCTTACTCTGGTATCAAAATCAATATCCACGCTTTCCCTAGAACAATTCGGTGTTTCACTTTGGTTTTGTCTATCAATATATTTGGAGTGAAGAAACAACAACTGAGTTCTTACTCTACGTGGATTTTGTATGTTTAATACATATCATTATACCATGCTACCACTTGTCACAATTTTATTGATCTATTTATTTTTTTCTTATTTTTCTTTATTAAAAATAATTCAAATTTTCATAAATTCTCCAAAAATTCACCAAAAATAAAAATAATCAAAATATCCTTCAAATAAATTTTCAACTCCAATAATTCACAATTCACATTTTAATTACATTTTTAACAATTAATTATACCCGAAAAATGTCAATGAATGCATGTACAAATAATTGTAATGTTCAAAATCAATAATATCGTGTATGTGTATGTCACATTATGCATAAGCACGAATTATGCTTCCTAATTTCTCATTAATTTCCAATAATCACCATTTTAGTCTTAATTCAGAAAACTGGATATTGCACTTTTTCCCTCCCATTTTGGTTCATTCATAAAGTTTTCCTACTATCCACGTTAGTGATGTGTTTTTTTACTACAATTGTGCTCATTGATATGTTTAGTATTAACCTTGATTCTTCTTGACTATATAACCTTTTATATGTTTCATTTTTTTATGCGATTCTCTATTTTTGTGTTGGGTTGGTTGTTTTTTCTATAAAAAAAATTCTTTGTCTTGATGGTTAGTTAATAGAAAAAGGTACAAATTAGCCTAAGTGATGTCACAACTAAACAATATGGACTAACCAGATGTTGATAAAATCATAAAAATAATTTCTTTAGGCATTCGTTAAAGGTGTGATTTTCACATTAACATTTTACAAAAGATTTAACCAAGCCCTTACTATTACTTCTATTACTACTTTTACCCCCTATTCAAAATGTAATAAGTACTATTTTAGTAATGTTGGAGTATAAAATGGTACAACAGATAGTGATAGATGTTTACTTAAACCTTTTGTATCACACCTTTGGAATTTGTTATTTAACAAATTTTTTAAAAAATAAAGGCAATATTATTTAACAAATATTGCACAGTAAAAATTGTCCCCTTTTTTGTTATTTCTTAAGCATTAATACCTTTCTTTTTCCACTGCTATTGATTCCATAATTTTGTTGTCTTTAATAAGTCATATGCCTTTGAATTTAACTTAAAAGACTCCTTCTTGATACTTGACCTATACTCTTAATCTTGTAATTTACAATCAGCTCAACTACAAAGAGACATCTAAGAGCATATGATTCCTTTATAACTAAGATCTTTACTTTAATTCTTCCAAATCTTAAAGGAAGGTTGAGCAACATTTTCTCTACAAGTTTCATGTTTTGAAAAACTCATCAC
Source organism: Erythroxylum shatona (assembly GCA_027568895.1). Taxonomy (NCBI): domain Eukaryota; kingdom Viridiplantae; phylum Streptophyta; class Magnoliopsida; order Malpighiales; family Erythroxylaceae; genus Erythroxylum; species Erythroxylum shatona. The sequence continues at coordinate 4,328,849 of JAOSBK010000009.1, read as the reverse complement.
CACAACTTTATTTTATTTACAACCTTAAAAAATTTGTAAAATAATCCTTAATAGATTCCCCTTTATTTTAAGCATCTTAAACTACCTTTTTTCACATTTGGAGTTTCACAGCTTATAATTTTTCAATTCCTTCAAACTTTTCTTTTAGTTTTTTTATCATGCTTTATTTCTTTTCTTATATGCCATTATCCTTATAAAAATAGCCTTTAAAACTATAGAGTGAATGTAAGTAAGTGCTTTTAGGCTCCCTATAATAAACTCCTGATATTTTTTGATCTCATTCATTGTTCCACTTGCTCTTAAGGATGAAATATGTTATGCTCCTTATTCCACAACATCCCACAAGTTGACAGCTTACAAGTATGCCATCATTTTAATAGTATATACTTGTTAATCCATATTTGAAATAACTAGTTCACTTATTTCAATGAGGTTTAAAGCCATTTTCCTCACAATGCTTATTACTCTGTTCCTCTCACAAACAACATTTAGAAAGAAACCTTTCATCCAACTCGTAAATCCCTTTAGAAAAAAGCTCTAATATCAATTGTTAGTTTTAAGTTGTGTTAATGAAAATGCACAGATGAAAACTTTTGAATAAACTTTCTTCCACACATATTCATTTATTAGAGTAAATCTCGTATACAAATGTATGATTAGAGAAAATTTTAAATAGTCAAGCGTACCCAAACTGATCGTTATACCTTTTATAAAGCATATTCCTTAAAATCAAGATTCACCATGCTGCGCTGCTCATACTAACTTTCGTCAATTTAAGCTTACATAACTAAAGAGTTTCTATAATTTTCATTAGACTAACAATGTTAAGCCACTTTGTTCAATTGGGACTCATATCCCTTTATTTCTATTTTTCATGATGGTATCATTTCAATAAATTTATAATATTAAAGGATATAAAAATTTAACTAAAATTTGGTAAACATATAACTTGCATAGATTTTATATTACTAACAATTTTTAGAATAGAAAATTCTAAGCCATCGCAAAATATTTGATTACTAATTAGACCATATATAATGTTATTTATGATATCATAAAATGAATATTGATATAGTCAAAAAATAATTATTTTTAAGTTATATAAAAAATAAATAAAAATATTTTTTGAAATTTCACTAAAATGTTGTAATCTTTATGTTTTATTCCAAAATTGAGACTATATAATTACTGTTCTTATGTAATTATTACACTCTTTTATTGTTTTGAAAACACTAACAATTTAATTTTATATTTCTTATAGGCAATTTTAAAATTTATATGATTTATTATAATTTTGAATTTATATTTTATTGTTTTATTTTTTTAATGTTTTGAGTGCTAAATCTTTCAAAGAAAATTTAAATCACTCAATTGCCAAATCAAACCAATTTGATAAGCATCAGTGAGATTTATTTGATTTTTTTTATATAATTTAGTTTAGTTGAAACGCTTTATTAGTGATTGAGTTTGGTATTTTAACTTAAAGCACTCCAAGATGCTCGTTGTACACCTATAATTGAGGTATCGTAGTGTTTTCCTTAGGCTTTCAACGTTAGGTCGTGTGGTTCTACTTATGTTTTTTATTGTGATTTTTAGTTTTTGGTTTATGCTTTTTATTAAAAAATAAAAACTTGTTTGGTTAAGATTTGTAACATTAAAACTGAAAACAAAAACTTGTTTGGTTGAGATTTGTAATAAAAAAACTAAAAATAAAAATATGTTTAGAAACTCAATTTTCAATTGAAACATTATTAACTTGAAACTAGTAGCAGAAGCTATGACCTTGAAATTGATTGGATTTCTTGTCATATGTTTATATGAGATTTATTGGCCATTGAACTTTGTATTCCTTCTATGTACCGACAAACCAAAAACATAGGAAAACAACAAACCAAAAACAAAGAAGAACACTTGAAAATGCAAAAATGCAAATAAAAAAACCAGAAAATTAGAAACAAAGAAATGTAAACTAGAAAACCAGAAATGCAAAAACGCAAACTAGAAAATATAGAAGCAAGACGGATAGAAGAGATAAGTATGGGACGTAAAAGAGAAAGATGAGAGTTTTGACAGTGGAGGAAGTTTATAAGAGAAGAAAGTAGAAACGAAAACAAAACCTGCTGTAAAAAATTAGCAAACGTCTAATTTTCTTTTTTTGTGAATCTATTGTGTTTTTTTTGGTTTTAGAAACAACAGATTGTAACATAAATAACCAAATGTATTTTAACATGTTGATTCATTTTTTTATTAAAACCGCAACAAGAGACAAAAAAATAAAAGAGAAACAAATTCCTTTAGCTCTCCTTTTTTCTGCTTGGGAAATTAACTTCCAAATTTATTGTTGAAAACAACAATTTCCTTATGGTAATTAAGTGGCGTATAAGGTGTTCAATCTATGACGATACCAAAAAAAAGAAATACTGATAATTATAATAATATTTATATTTCATATGTCTGTTAATTTGAAAGCAACTACTCACAAAACGAGTAGTTCCTCTTCTTTGCATTTATGCGTTCTAATTTTATCTATTAAAAAACAAGACTAAAGAAGAAAAACAAGGCCGGGATGAGGCATAGTATTAGAGACGGACTAAACTGGTAAGGGTTGTTTGGACAGATCAGAGAGTTCTCGCAAGCAATCGTGGACTATCCTTTGCATTCTTACGGCCTAATTGAGGTGCCAAAGGTTTTGGCCGACATTGTGGAATCAGCGGTTGGAGCCACTTTCATTGACAATAATTATTCACCGGATACTGTGTGGAAGGTACCATATAAATTAATGTACATCTTTATTCCATCCCCATGTCCCTCATCTCATTGCCCATTCTTTCTTCTTTTCTAGTAATGAACTAAATCTTGAATTCGTTTCAGAAATTAAAAAAGAAAAGAAAAAAATGTCAACTTTGGATCTTATAAAAGGCAGCGAATAATCGACGTAGATGCATATAGAAATGTTTAGTTTGTGTACAGAGTTGAATATTAATTGTCATTTAATTCCAAAGGTCTTCAAGAATCTCTTGGAGCCAATGATCACGTTGGAGACGCTTAAAATGCATCCAGTGGCTGAGCTAAATGAAGTATGCAATAAAAGACACATGGACGTGAGGTACGACGACGACAAGTGGGAGGAAAGCAAGTTTATCAACGTCTACGTGGACGGAAAACTTGCGGGCAAAGGGAAATCCGCCTCCAAGAAAGAAATTGCAAAAAATAGAGCAGCCAAAGAAGCATTGGACAACATTCATGCGACTATTACCCCACCACAAAATCAAGGGGTCGATACAACTGAAAATAGTTAATGCCTCGTACTCTCATACTGATAACAAATGCATTTGTGTATTGCATAGTTGATATTAGCAGGAGCAAGAATCACCATAGAGATGACGTGCGTAGTGGGGGCGAGCTTCTTATTCCAGTTGGACTTATATTCAGAGCTAGGACCGAAAGACTCAAGGAGACTCTACACATGTGGGTCAATTTGTGGAGAAGATGGAGTACACCAAACCTAATAGAGGAAAGCTATCTAAATCACAGCTCAAATTGATTTATTTATCTCAAATCCTTGTATTGGACTCAATTGAGACTTCAAGACCATTATATTGGGCTGCACATCATCACTTAAGCCTAAGAAGAGAAGCACCTCTATGATCAAACTTGGGAGTTGGACCAGGCTTATGCGAGTTTTTATTGTTCTATTTTTAGACTTGTTTTAAATTATATTTATTTTGAGCTTCCATGTATTATTTAGCCCAAGTCTTTTATTATTTGGCCTAAATATAAATACCCTATTTAAGGATAAGGAAAGACAACTTTGATCATATTATTTCTTGTGTGCTGCTGGCCATATTGAGAGGAGAAACTCCTCTTGTTCTTTTCAACTTAGAAATTAAATATCACTTATCAATTGAATCAAATTGTGGCATATGCTTTTTCTGGTTGATTTTTATATCTTGCAGATAGGTACTGATGACGCATCCTCTTCCACTTCGATTTTATTCGGAAGACTGTTCTTGAAAACTACTAGAACAAAAATAGATGTTCATAATGGATCTTTGACAATTGAATTTGATGGTAAATTAATTAAGTTTAATATTTACAATACTATGAAAATTCTTGATGATGAACAATCTATTATTTTTGTGGATTTTATTGACACATGGGTGCAGGATAATTTGATTTTGGAATAAAAAGATGGGTTTGGAATAATCCTTGAAGAGGAAAACGCATCACGTTGGCAAGGAAGTGAGGAGTCAGCATTATCTAGTGAACAAATGGAGACGTCATTGTGCATAGAGACCACCAAACCACTCTTCCAGCAGCTCACATCCATGGAATTGACCAAAAGTGTGGAGAAGTTGTTGCCTTCGTTAGTCAACCCACCAACGTTGGAATTGAAGAGCCTATCTAGTCATTTGAAGTACATCTTTTTAGGTGAGAAAGACACGTTGCCTCTTATTATTTCTAATCAACTTTCAGATGTGTAGGAAAGCCAATTGATTAACGTATTAAAAGAGAATAAAGAAGCTTTCAGTTGGACGGTGGTCGATTTGAAAGGTATTGGTTCCACTATTTGCATGCATAGAATATTGATGGAAGATGAAGCAAAGGAGGTGAGGCAACCACAATGTCATCTAAACCCATCCATGATGGAAGTGGTGAAGAAAGAAATTTTGAAGCTTCTTGATGCTGGCATCATTTATTTGATTTCGGATAGTAATTCGGTAAGTCCGGTCCAGGTAGTTTTGAAGAAAACTAGTGTGATTGTAATTGAAAATAGTGATGGTGAGTTAATACCAACTCCTGTTCAAAATGGTTGGAGGGTTTGCATAGATTATAGGAAGCTTAATTTAGTTACTAGAAAAGATCATTTTCCACTTCAATTTATTGATCAAATGCTTGAAAGACTTGCAGGTAAATCTCATTATTGCTGTTTAGATGGCTATTCAGGACATCACCATATTTTTGTAGCACCTAAGGATCAGGAGAAGACAACCTTCATATGTCGATTTGACACGTTTACTTATTGAAGAATGCCATTTGGATTGTGCAACGCACCCGCGACATTTGAACGATGTATGGTAAGTATTTTCTCCAATCTTGTGAAAAATTGCATGGAAAATTTTATGGATGATAAAATGTTGCATTGAAACTAATTTGGTTTTAAATTATGAAAAGTGTCATTTCATGGTTGATCAAGGCATTATTTTGTGTCATACTGTTTCTTCGAAGGGAATTGAGGTCGATAGGGGTAAGATAGATGTTATTCGATCATTATCTTACCCTGCGACTGTGGGAGAAGTTCATTCTTGTTTTCGTCATGCAGGATTTTATCGACGATTTATCAAGGACTTCTCCAAAATTGCGCAACTCATGTGCAGATTGCTCCAAAATGACGTGAAATTGGATTTCGACGAGCCATGCAGAAGTGCATTTGATGAACTCAAGGAGCGACTCACTACAGCACCGATTATTTAGCCACTGTAATGGACATGCCCTTCGAGTTGATGTGTGATGCTTCGGATTATGCAGTTGGTGTCGTGCTAGGCCAAAAAGTGGACAAGATACCTCATATTATTTATTATGCTTCCATGACACTTAATGATACCCAGAAAAATTATTCTACAACGGAGAAGGAGTTTTTAGTAGTCGTCTTTGGACTGGAGAAGTTTCGATCATACCTGTTGGGGACGAAGGTGATCATCTATTCAGACCATGCAGCTCTGAAGTATTTGGTGAACAAGAAAGAAGCGTAATCGAAATTAATTCGATGGATTCTACTTCTTCAAGAATTCGATTTGGAAATCCACGATAAGAAAGGAGCTAAAAATTTCGTGGCTGATCACCTAAGCAGGATCACTCCGAGTGCTGCATCTGATGTTCTTCACGTCAAATTTTCGGATGAGAATCTCTTCGCAATTCAACAGGTAATTCCATGGTATGCAGACATAGTAAACTTTTTATTCACTAAGTCTTTACCTAGTGATTTATCTAGAGCTGAGAGAAAATCAAGCGAGAGGCTAAATATTACATTTGGGATAAGCCTCATCTTTAGAACCCGTAAATTTTTAAGGTTTGTTTATGTTATTTATTTTCAACAGTTTTTATTTTCATTTCATTATGTTTATTTCATTTGGTTAGGAATTTAAATTCACATTTTCATTTCTGTCATTTTTATTTTTCATCTTTTCATTTTAAAAACAAAAAGCAAAAAAATGAAATTTTTGGTTCTTCCCGTCGCCCCCCTCCCACTATTTCCCCCGCTCTTTTTCCCCTTCTTCTTTCATCACGTTTTTCTCTTATTGTTTCCAATTGCAGCTACCGCACATCAACACTCCACTCTTGGATATTTAGCCACACTTGCCAGCCACTCAATTTCATGCTATCCTAATCTTCATCAACAACCCACCTACCAACCCTAACTTATGATGTATATATAAAATTTTGGAATTTTGATTTATTTATGTTAGGTTTAATTGAGATGGAATTAGAAAAAAAAGGTCTATGCAGCAGATATAATAGTTTTGATGTGTAGGAATGAAGCAAAAAAAAAAGAAAGAAAGAAGAAGAGGAGAAGTGCAGTTCGATGAAGAAGAAGAAGGTTTTGTTTTATAGAGAGAAAAGGTGGTGGTTGTATGTTTGGGTTATGAGCTAGAGCATTTCATTGAATAGCCTTAAGTCTTTTAGCTATAACTTTTTCATCCAAACTCTAAATGACTTGAAACATAGATCAATGGATTCCTAAGAATTTTCCTTTCTCTCCATAAAAATTTAGAGCTATCTGAATTAATTTGAAAATGATTGATAGGATGAAAGTGTGGAAGTCTGTTGGAATAATTTTGAATGGGAAAATTTTTATGATCATGCTTCGGTATTTTGATTATAACTTGAGTTGTAGATTTCTGAATGAGTTGATTTTTAGTTCAGATTAAACTAGAGACATATTTCTACAACTTTTTTGAAAAAGTTGAATTTTAATCATGTCTCTAATATTTTCAAAATTGACATGTAATTAAGTCACATCTTAAGCTGAAGCACTACCAAGGATAGAAATCATGTCCTATGATTATTGAATAAACTGTATTGATGTAGGCCAAATTAGATTAAGTTGTCTACACAAAAGTTGTAGCTTATTCTCTTACCTTTAAATTGGTATAAAGTTTGTAATTTTTAGATACTGACATTGACAGATATCAGGTGTACAATTTGAATGCATGATCATGCATTAACCAAAATTTTAAATGTGCACAGTCTATGGTATTTTGAACATAAGTCATAGAATAATGAACTAAATCGAGTGGTCTTAGTATCAATAGAGACTTAAGACATAGGACAATAATTTGTTAGAAGGAAGTGTTACCAAATTCCCTCACTTTCTTGATGAAATTAATTGTGCAAAATGGACCCGAAAGTGTACTTTTAAACAAATCTGAGTTGAGCAATGGAATGTGGATATTCGAATGATTTTTGTGACAAAATAAATGGTAAGAAACCCGGAATTGTTATGAACATGCATTGTACATAGTTAGTATACATGAATGTGCATTAATGAATACAAAATTGTGCAATATTGTGATATGTGTATGTATTGTATATATAGAGGAGCACATTGAATGACAACATCCAGACATTGTTGGGACATCAAGGCAATAGCTGTTTAATGCATAATGTGAGTAACCTATGATGGTCTCGCCATATTGTTTTGTACATTATTGAACTGTATTGTGATCTTATTGAATTGTACTGAATTGTGTTGATTGTGTACTAGATTCTGGACAATATTTGTCTGAGGCGTTTCGATGCATGAGAATGATATTGGAAGTGTTGATTGAATGTGAATACATCTGCCTAAATGATTTTCTGATTCTTAACTGAAAAATTGAATGTCGGATCTAGTCCGATGAATAATGATATTGTGACTATTACTGTAATTGATACTGTGACCCATATACTATTATATTACATGCAAATGAAAGTGATTGAATTGATGACTGAATTATGACATGCACTTCAAGCCAATGCATGTAATATAAAGGAGTTGTGACTGATATGGATACTGATACTGTTACTGATATGAGCTTTAAGCTCCCGCATATGTGGTTTGAGCCTATGGCTCGCTGTGATCAATGAGTCACTAACTGACTGATTGAGCTTGATAATCCGAGATACTATAAAAGCACACAGTCACAACAAAATAAAAATGAATGTGAGTCTCATATATGTCGCATCTGCATATAATTTGAATTCATTGAATGATTTGCAAAGTTGTGTGAATGTTGTTATATAGTTGAACTGTGTATCTAAGAAACGATTTATCTATAATAGTATTTGATACTTGTTAAATGGAGTTGAGCTGCATGATTACATGCTATAATTGATCTTGTTTTATGACATGAGTGAACCATCGAGGATGGTTACTCTACTGAGTTCACAAAACTTATCAAAATTGCACTAAGACGACCTAGCTTCTAAGACTCCGTAGAAGCATATTTTATGTAGCTGTTATAGTTAGATTTGGCTCAGGGGTCGGTCAGCTGAGATTGAGGACTTAGTTATTTCTTTCATGTTTATTGTATTTGGTGTGTATTGAGTTGCTTTAGCTCATAGGATAATGTTGTAAAACTTGGATGTATTCTGCTTTATGAAACAATGTAGATTATGGATTTTGATTAATGTGATAACATTTTGAGTTTAGAAAATGTGTGATTGATGGTTTAGTGTACGATGCCATGTTATGTACAATGAAGGTGAGATAGTTAACATGTGATTTTTGATAGGCATGTACACGTGTATTCGATGGACACACGTGCATATGTTAGTTGGGAATGGGGTGTTACAACTTTGACTTTAAATACTTGAGTGTAAGAGCGAAATTTGTGAGAAGGATTCACTTTGGTTTCATATTTACTTTTGAACAAAGATGTCTTATTTTGGCTTTGTTTATCTATACTGGTGAATAGTGATTTTGAGATGTGTTGCAACTTAAGTCTTACTGGCCTAAGTTAATGGATTATGTGTACTTAATCTTATGAAGGATGAATTGATGGAGTGTAGTGGTTTGACACGTTTGCTTGAGGGCGAGCAAAGGTTTGGTGTGGAGAATTTGTTAAGTTATCAATTTGTGCTTATTTTGTATTTAATTCTCTTTAATGTATTGAAATTATTATTCAAAATTAATGAAATTGTCTTATAATTGTTCTAAGATGATTTTTAACACCTTAGAGATGAAATTGAATCAAAAAGATGAAAAAGAAACGAAGAAAATCCGAAATTCCAAGTTTGGCAGCAATTCAGTGACTAAGCGTGAGCACGTTCAAGGATGAAATAAATTTCTAGATCTGGTTTTAAAATCTAAATCTGATTCTTTTGAGATTTTCATAATCTTTTAAGATCAGATTGGTGGAGATTCACAATCTGAACATATGGGAAACATGATTTGCAAGAAAGGATGGAAAAGGAAGGGATTGGGAGGCATTAAAAGTCAAAAATGTTCACGACACATCCCTTTAGAATTAGAATAGTTTAGTTTTTTACAGTTTTTCTCTTTCATTGTTCTTACGTTTTTGCATTTTTTTCTTCTAGTATGTTTGCATTCTTTAAGAAAGACCAGGGATGGAGTTTCGTTGTGTTGTTATTTCTTTGATTTCTACTTTCGTTATGAATAGCTAAAGTTCTTTTTTTGTTTGTGGGAAACCATGTTATGAGCTATTATGTGTGAGATGTTTCAATAAAGTTTATGTTGTTGACAAGCATTGAATATCTTCTGAATTACTTATTCTAATTGAATTGATCGATTTCTAGGTGCGCGATTAAGGATTAATTCGTTCAATAGCTATATTAATGAAATATGACGTTCAGTTTCGTTAATCACAAGTAGCGATTAGGATTACCTTATTTACGTTAGAGTCAAAAATTCTAAGAAGATATTCATTTGATTAATTGCATGTCCTACATGTATTATCTTGCTTTTTGGTTTCTTGATTCTTAAAGCTATTATTCAATTGAACCTACGATTGAATCTAGGTTGTTGTTTAATAAGAATGCCAGGATACATGTTTCTAGTCATTTACACTTAAGAGAAAATATGCCCCAATGAATGTTTATTAATGATTGAAATTCTATATCAAGGATCCATTTTAGCATGGTAACATTGGTAACCCAAAAACCAAGGTTTTTCCCATTAATTTTCATATCCAATTATTTCTTTTCAGATGCAATTATTTCTTTTGATTTGTAATTTTTCTTATATTTTTCCTTAGATTTCC
>JAOSBK010000009.1:4259771-4290000 GCA_027568895.1 Erythroxylum shatona | reverse complement strand
AGCAAGCGAAATACATGTACGACATGCAATCAATCAAGCGAATATCTCCTTAGAATTTTTGACTCTAACGTAAAGAAGGTAATCCTAATTGCTACTTGTGATTAACAAAACTGAACATCATATTTCATTAATCTAGCTATTGAACAAATTAATTCCTAGTTGCGCACCTAGAAATCAACCAATTCAATTAGAGAAAGTATTTCAGAAGATATTCAATGTTCATCAATAACTTAAACTTTATTAAAACATCTCATGCATAATAACAGATAACACGGATCCCCTCAACTAAGAAAAGAAGTTTAGCTATTCATAATGAAAATAGAAATCAAAGAAATAATAACATAACAAGTCTCCATCCTTGGTCTTTCTTGAAGAATACGAAAATATGGAAGAAAAGGTGCAAAAACACAAAAAGGCTGAAGAGAAAAATTGCAGAAAAACGAAAATCTACCTAAACCAAGGCTATCGAGAAAACCAAAAGAAGAAAGTGCAGAAAAAATGTAAACTACTCCTAAAGGTCTATAAAAACCAAAAGAAGAATGCTGAAAATGTAAAGCTATTCCTAATGAAAATCGGCAGAAAAATCTGCAAAAAAACTATCCTCAACTAAAGCTGCGTGAACAGTAAAAATCCTTCTCTTTTATGCTTTTTCGATCCCTCCTTTCTCTCCTTTTTCATGATATTCAGCAGATAACATATCTCCCAATTTCAGGTGATCAATTCACTTGATAGATGGCAATATGATCTTTAAAGATTGTGAAAATCTCGATTTTGATTCTTGAAAATAGATCTGCAGATTAATTTCATCCTTAGACGTGCCTACGCTTAGTCATTGAATTGCTGTCAAACTTGGAATTTCGGATTTTCTTCATTCTTTTGCATCTTTTTGATTCAATTTCATCTCTAAGGTGTTGAAAATCATATGTAAACAATTATAACATAATTCCATTAATTTCTGATAATAATTTCAACACATTAAAGATAAGAAAGTATAAAATAAGTGCAAATTGATGACTTAACATGAGTTAAGATGATATGGAAGTGAAAGAAAGGAGAGAATGTAAAGGTAGTTTCGACTGTGTACAGAATAAATAAATTGAGAAAGTAGCAAAGTGATAAGTGCAAAAAATGTTGAAAACAAATGTAGAAGATGATGAATAGTTGTGAAAAATTTCTGGTTTTGGTATTTTTAACTAATCTTGCATTTTAAGTTGTTTTAGAATAAGATAAGTTGCATGGGTGTAAAAATGAAGAGAATATGAATTAGGGATGAATTAAGGAAGAAGAGAAGAAGATTTGCGATTTCTGAAAAAATGGTTGTTGAAGAAGATGGGAGTTCACATTTGTGCACTGAAAGGTTGACTCACCCTGAACAACTTTGCTTCTTTTGACCATAGCTTTGTCATCCGACCACATAATGACATCAGATTGAAAAAGATTGATTGGATGAAAGTGAGGAAATGTGCTGGAATGTTATGAATTGGAGAATTTTCATTGAACATGTTTCGATATTTGATTATATTTTGAACTGTAGATTTTCAAACGAGTTTATTCTTGATTTAGATTAAACTTAAGACAGATCTACAACTTTCTTAAAGAAGTCAAATTTTACTTATGTCTATAAGACTTTCAAAAGTGGGGTGGAATTGAGTCTTGTCTTAGGATATAGCACTACAAGGGACAAAAATCATGTCCTATATTTATTGAATAAGCTGTATTGGTGTGGGTTGAATTAGGCTAAGGTGTCTTCAGCAAAGTTGTATTTTATTCTCTTAGCTTTAAATTGGTACAATTTTTGTAAGTTTTGGATATTGTAATTGAGAGTTATGAGGTATATAAATTGAATGCATGATCATGATCTAGCCAAAAATTTCAGATGTACACAGTTTATGGTATTTTGAGCATAACTCATTAAGTAATAAACCAAATTGTATAATCTTGGTATCATTAGAAACTTAAGACACAGTGTAACAATTTTATAAAAAAGATTGTTACAGAAATACATCATTTTCTTGATCTTATTGATTATGCAAAGTTGATCCGAATGAGGTGCTTCCAGTAAAAGCTGGAATAGTAATTGAATGTATGAATTTTAGAACTTTTGAAACAATTGATGTTTACATCAGTTTAATAAGAAAATATAGCCGAGAATTTGTCATGAACATGTATCATACATATTTAGTATACATAAATAAATTTTTACGCACAATAGTAATTTGTATGTGTGTTAAATATTATAAAGGAACGCATAGAGCGACCACTTCTAGATATTGCTAGGACTTATAGGTAATAAACAATAAGGGAGCTTTTGTGAGTAATCGTAGATGGTCACACCTTACTTTGTTCTGCTTGTTGAATTTGATTTATGCTGATTGTGTTCTGAATTTCAGACAATGATTGCCCGAAGCGTTCGATACATGTTTATATCATTGGAACTGCTACTTGCATATGAATATGATTGACTACTTGCTTTGCACATGAAATGTATGAAATGACTTTGTTTTGTTTGAAAACCGTTAATTCCTAGTTTTGGGTAATAGGCATGCCTAGAAGGGTCTACAGCTATTCCTATGACACTTCGGTATTAAGACTTCGGTTTCTCTTATGATACTTCAGTGTCAAGACTTCGGTCCCTCATATATAAGTCCCGTTACTCACTTTTGTAAATGGCTTAGCAATCATCTGATTTTTTATTTTGATTTATGTTTGATTTTGACATAAACAAAATTGTGTTCTGATTCTGAAGGGTTTATACCCTCTTTTGATATTCAACTTTATTAAATATAAAATATATTCTGAAATGTATTATGTCTAATTTATTGTTAAAATAATTTGTTAATGCATGCTTATGCTATTACATAATTCAGTATGATGAGTTATCACTTTATATATAGATTAGTTATTACTCACTAAGCTATATGCTTAGCACGGTGAATTTGCCTCGTGTAGGTTCAGAGCGAGGATTATAAAGACTGGGACGAGTCAACCGCAATGGCCAGTAGAGTTTGAGTCTTGTTTTTAATAAAAATGTATTTTGAGTTCATTTTGGCTTGTATATAAAGTGTATGATTCTAAGTTATTATAAGTTTTTGTGATAACTATGTTTCAAGCTGGTTTTGGTTTTTGGAACAAATTTGTATTAAGTTCATGTGATATAATGTATATATGTTTTGAACAAGTTTGGAATGATATATAATATATATTAGCATGAATTGGTCTATGAAAGATCTAGAAGGCTTTGTTTGCTTCGGTTTTTTTGTTCAGTTCAGTTTAGTTCTAATTGTGTTCTGTATGACACCCACGTATCCTCTCAAGGGGGTATTCGGGTGTCATAAAATTTTTTACATATTCATTGAATTGATGCTCCACTATGGAGAAAAACATTTGTATAGTCTGTGATACCTCTTTCTTATCTATCAGTAAATAAATCCACACAATTCTAGAGTAATCGTTAACAATAGTCAAAAAATAGGACGCTTCATAAGAGGAAACATGTCTATAAAGGCCTTGTAAATCACAATGTATCAACTCGAAAACATCAGATGCTCTAAAATCACTAACATGAAAATTTTCTCTAGTCTTTTTTCCTCTTTACAAACATCACAACATTTATTCAAATTTTCATTACTTTTCATAAAGCCTACAACGGGAACTAACTTGATCACTTGTATCAACAGGTGGCCCAAATGTTGATGTCAAAGGTCTAAAGATGCCACCTTGTCAATCTTCAAAGATGTCATACATGGAGTCCCCTTCAAATAATAAAGTCCATCATGACGTTCACCCACACCAATCAACATCCTCAAAGTGTGGTTCTGCATTACACACATAATACAAGTGAATAGAACAATACAATTTAAATGGTCTGTAAGGGACGACATAGAAATTAAGTTGCAAGTTAATCCAGGCATATATAAGATATTCTCAAAGGAAAAATCTCCATCAAGAATGATCGATCCCTCCTTGGTGTCCAAGACATTGCTCCCATTTGGCAAACCAATGGGACATTGCAGTATTTGATAGTTGTGCATTACTATGTGTTTTTCTAAGTATTTGGTATGTGTTTCTTGCATGATAGGTTAGTATTATTATGTTTTAGGACTTGTTTTGTGTGTTTTTGATTAGTTTAATCTTCATGGTTGTTCTTTTGTGTTTGATATTGGTTTAGGGTAGGAATTGATCATTTTGGAGTAGGAATGGAGGGTGGACACCTTTGTGATTAAGCTAGGGACCAAGAGAAGAGAAGAGAAGTGGAGCTGCTGAAAAACAGGAGCCCATGACCGTGGATAAAGGCATGTTTTCCATGATCGTTGGAAATCTATGGAGAAAGTTTCTATTAAGTTAACCCACAATCGTGGGAAGTACAAGTATAATTCCAACGATTGTGGTAACTAGAAGTCAAAGAGACACTCGAGTTTCACTTATTTTTATATGTTTTCATTACTTTATAAGACATAGAATCCCGAGAGTCGTCAAAAGGTAATGGAACTTGCTTCCTAGAGCTAAAAGATACATTGAGAGCCTAAAGATAGGGGAGATTCAAGGTTTCATTCTCGATTGGGCAAAGAGCACCCCTTCATCCAAATTTTCCAAATTAGGAAAAGAAGAGGAGGAGCTGCCCCATCCAATCTTATTTCAATTTCTTTCTCTTATAGTATGTTTATTATGGATTATTTGATTATTAGGGATGTTATGAATATTATGATTGGCTTAAATAATTTTTAGGGTTGTTATTGAATTATTTGTTAACCTTTGGCTACTGATTTAATGATATACATGTTTATGATATTTATTATGCTTAACCCTTGCAATAAATTGAGAGAGTGAGCTTGGTAATTTGTGCTAATTGTACAATGAGAGTTGATAATTAATAGACCTATAAATAACAAGTTATTGATTTGTTAGGAAAAGATTTCAATAGATCAACACACAACTTATAGGATAACTTCATATGTAATTGAATGATTAGGAAAGCCTTTGCACATCAAGACATCCTAAAGTTAATTATAATTTATTTATCTGGTGACATTTAGTTACACCTTGAGAGAGGGTATCTAGAATTTTAGGAGATCTTGGGCCAAGCATAAATTGAATCAATTAATCAGAGGGGAGTAAATAGGGATTATAACAAGTCCTAATGTTTAATCTTGATTTTCTCTAAGTTTTAGTTTACGATTTTATTTTGGGTTTCGTTGTTCCCTGTTACTTTTTGTTTGTCTTTATTTTACTTATCTTTTTATATTCGATTGAAATGATTTCTTAAAAAAGAATAACCTGAATTAATTGGTGCCTAAGCACAATTCTCGTAGGATCGATATCTGCTTTCAACTACAAGTGTGATCGGTATACTTGTAGTTTTGAGTATAAAACTAGTAGTATGTTTTAGAGATGGTTTGATAAACAATGTTATAACAAGATACTTTTCTAAAATTTTTCAAGAAAGAGGAATTTAGGGTATTGGGAATAAGTCAATGGATTGTCTTATCCATCTTTTAACAAGTTTCATGTAAGAAAGAATTCCTCAATTGTCTTTGTGACTAGGTTCTTCATCAAGTGTCACGATTTCTAGAAGAAAAAGGAATTAAAACCATCAAACCTTAGAGCTTTATTTAGGTGTATACTAAATGAGTCTCTCTCTATATCAATTGGTATTATAGGTTTGGAAAGAGCCTTAACCTATTCTTTTGATATAGTAGGTTTAATAAAACACTTTAATTTTTAGACATAAAAAGATTTGCTAGTTTCATTACCTAAGGAATCATTAAAGTAATTGAATGTCATTACTTTTAGCTTTTAATGTTTCCTATATTTAACTCCATTGACAAGTAACTTTTCATTTGATCTTTGTTGTTCTTTCTTTTGAATGTATAAGAAGGATTTCGTAGTGATGGATTTGGGTTTAATGATGATGTTCTAAACTTCTTTAGGGATTTGTTCTTGAATCAATGTTAATGTTATTTAATGATCTAGTATTATTGATGTTTATAATTAAAAGGATTTAGTTATAAAAGAAACTTGTGTTCTTATCCTCATCTTGTATGTATCTACTAAAGGTTAAATTGCAACCTTCAAGAGCTTGTATATATCTTTCAAAGGCCAATTATTGATTCAACTTTGTTAAGGAGTTCTTAAGGTTGAGACAAATAACTTATTAGATTTTCTTTAGAGCCATTATGGTTTCAAATAAGCCTAAAGTAGTACCCAAGTTACTAAAATGTATGGTACGAAGAAATTTGAGCTCATGTTTTACCATTTGTAGTATCCTCATGCACTTAAAGGCTTCATAACCAACTATATTAGTATCCAGGCCATTCATCACCACTTCTTCATATCCCTCTAGTTTGATCAAATGTTTGAAAGGAGCTTTTACCATTCTCTTTGCTTGCCCCATTTTGTAGTTCAATAAGAATTTTAAAAGAATGTTTTATTTGGAAATCTAGTCATTAAGTAAAGAATTCACAGTAGCTCTATTAAGTTTCTTCCATATTAGCAATTTCCCTTCTTTTCTAATGCTCTATGTAACAAATTATCCATTATATCTTAAATTTGTCGGACTTATGATACTTGTACATCTTTTGAATTTCTCATTAGCACACTAGGGCCCTAAGCTAGTACCTTTATCTTCTTGTGCTTATAAGATGCTATTGAATTCCCCCATCACTATCCTTAGAGCATAAATAGTTACATGTAAGTTCTTGAAGTACTCCCAAAGTTAGTTTCTTTGAAAGACTAAATTTTCCATATAAAGCACATGTACCCTTTGAGTGGTGAGCCAAATGGATCTTTAAGTGAATGAATTAGTTTGAGAGCTATAAACCTATCAAAATAATTGCACTAAGATCAGAAGCTATTATTATTCTTCCATTATAATGAAGTTACTGATTAGAGATAGTTCTTTAAAATTTTCAAAAAATTGCTGACCTTTTTCCATATTGTCCCTTTTTATTTTGGTCTCTACAAACCCTACCAAAATTGGCTTTTTTAGATGAGAAGATAATAACAAGAAATTTGTTAAAGAAACTTATACCCCTTACATTCTAGGAAATTATTATGGGAGAGACAGGAGTAAAATTCCTTTAGCCTAACCCTCCTCATAATACTCTTTCAAGTTATCTACAAAAATCATTTTCCTAATCAGTCACTATAAGGTTCTTATCTTTTGACGGAACATCTATAGTCTCCTCATCCTTCCTAACTTTGTCGATAGTGGTAATTTCCTCTGGCTTTTCTTGACTTTTATATAAGGTTAAGGTTAAAAATATGGAATAAAAGATGTTTTAGGTGACTTTAGTTCATCAGTTTCTAAATTGATCATCTTTTATTTTTCATTGATATAATTAATCCCATATGTGTTTTCAACAGGGATCCCGTTTATCTTGATTTTACCTTTCACCACTTTGAGATCTTTAGCTATGATTTTGTCTTGATGAGCATCTGATAAATGAATATTTGACTATATTTTGCTTTATATTTATAATTTTATTATATATTTGGTATTTAATATGCTTCAAGTGTGTTTACAGGTTATGATTGCCTCTATGAACTTAAAGGAAAAAATAGAAAAAATGTAGCTAAAATTGAAAAAACAGCAATCAGGAAGAAATGCATGGTCGTGCACTTTCGCGATGTCCAACATACCTTGATTATACATGCTCATGTGCAATAACCCAAAATTCTAGGTTTTCTTATAAATTTGACATTTTGGAGCTAATTAAAGGGGATACTTTAGGGAGGTGATTTTAAGACGTGGAGAACGATCAGAAAGGATGATTGTGTTCTAGAGAAATGAGAAGCACAAAAAAACCATCAAAAGATAGATTAAATACAAGATCAAGCCTCTACATTGCAAGAACTTTAGATAGAAGACAATTAGGGAGATTTAGAATTATAAACCCATTGTTTTCATTTCATTTTTTCCTTTTGATTTATGTTTGATTCATATTCGATCATGTGTAACTAAACTTCCAGTTAGCATTTAAGATACATGAACCTTATGTATATACTTTGATATGATTTGATTCCTTTATTAATGCAGTTGGTTTGATTGATTATTGTGATATGATTACAGTTTTTATTTATAATCTGATTTCATACGTAAAGATTGAGAAATCCTAGTATGAATAGATCTACTGTAATTGGAAGGATTTGATTGCAACCTTAGAGAAAGGATGACATAAATCATCTAGATTAGGGTCAAACCTAATAGAGGGACTCATAAATTGGTAACGCAATCCTATAAGATTTAACCTAGGTAATTTGGTTAGGGACCTTAGGATTAGTTCTTAGTAGACTCAAGGTTAGCTACTAGCATACTAAGGAGTCTCCACGGTCTAATTATTAAACAAACAATTGTTAGATAAAAGATCAATCTATTAATGTTTTAGGGGGTTCAAGCTTAGATATTAATTTATGATAATGATAGGTTTCTAGATGAATTCCATTATCTTTGTGTTCATTATTGTTTCCTATTTTATTTTATTTGTTTTTGTTTTAGCTTCTTTCCATTAAAAATCTAAAATCAATTATTAGGCTAGATAATAGGGGAAGGGTAAGTACTAGTATTTATAGTCTTCGTGGGATCAACTCATACTTGCCAGTACTAGCTACAACTACACCGTGAATTTGCGATTTATTACAATATTAACTAACACGCTCTAAGTCAATCAAGTTTTTGGCATCATTGCCGGGGACTTTGATATTAGGAAAGCTTGAATGTTATTACTCTGATCATTTTTATTTTTTATTTTATTTGGTTTGATCTTTCGTTTTATTTCCTTTTATTTTAATTTTAATTTTTGTATTTATTTTATTTTATTTTTTATTTTATTTTATTTTATTGTATCTTATTGTAACTGTGGCTTATTAATTTAATTATCTTTTGAATTTCCTTATTTGATCTTGAGCTTGTGATTTATTGTAGGAATTATGATTCATTACTATATCCATAGCTTACAATGAAAGGATGGTGTGGATAATATTTTTATGGGAGGTAGAATATGTCTTCGTAAACTATGACATCACCGTATGGGAGACTGAATAAGTGCTATCAACCTCAAGCTACAATGTAAGAGAATGGCTACAATTCAAAGTGGAGCATCTCTTATTCTTATGGATAGAACGATTACACTCCAACTAGATATTTATGACACCAAGCATCTCCATATAATGAGCCAACTTTGGAAAATAAACTGATGGAAGCCATTACTGAAATGAAAGATGACTGACATAAATTCAAAAGTGAATAAAAAATAAGAGTTAGCTTCATAAACGGAGAGAGCTTCTAAAAGGAAAAGAAAGTATTGGAGATAAACTAATGGAATGCCATGTCGAAAGAACAACTAGTCAACATGAATTCGATAAGAGACTGCCTTCACTTGCATATGATTAATATAGTTTGAGCTTCCAACCATCTTAGAGTGAAGAAAGTGAGGAGGTAACTGTTGCTCTAAAAAATATGTTGATTGAGTCTATTCAGGAATCAAATATGAAGCATCAGGAAATAGAGGCTCGTATACAAAATATAGTGAATCGAACCAATTAGTTGGTAGAGATAGTATCCAAAGAACAATTAGGTAGTTTGCTGAGTCTTAGTGAAACAAATCATGGCGAATTTGGAATGGCAATCACCCTTGGTCGTGAAGATGAGCTCTTAGAAGAAGAAGAGAAAGAGGAAACAAGTATTACAAATAGATTAATAGAACTCCTTGTTGATATGAAAGCTGAGCGACACAAATTCAATAGAGAAGAAAAGGTAAGGATTGGCTTCATGATTAGAGTAATATTACAAGAAGAGCTTCCTGACTAAGAAGACATCTTCATCCAAGAAGAGAAAGTAAAGGAGCAACATAAGGTAGTTGAAGAAGATGAGCCAGAAACCTCTATCCAGGAAGAAAAAGAGGAGTGGATAGAGGTGGTTGAGGAAAAACTAGCGGAGGAACCAATTAAGGGAACTGTTGATGAGGTGTTGGTAGTGACCTTAAATACGGAGGGTTCCCACTTTCTCAAGGACAAACTATTTGAACTGGCAGATGATACATGGAGTTTTGTTATTCCTTATGTATTTTACATTTTGTCTTTAAAAAGGGCGTTAATGGAGTCTGTTGGTTTTATTAATCTAATCAATTATATCTTCTGATTATCTTACAATAGTTAAGGATCCTTCGTGGTACTGAATGTTTATTGTGAAAAAGAAAGCATAAAAGAAAGAAGGAAAGAAAAAGAAGGAAGAAAAAAAGAGAAGAAGAAAGAAAAAAAGAAAAAAAATATGTATGTAGTACCATTAGTTTCCTAATGAAAGGACCTATGTATATTTGTAAACAAGTTTTGAAATATATTTTGAAGTAAATTTCCTTCAATTCAACCTTTTTATTACATCAGTCATACCTTACCTAAGCCCCATTACAACCTACACAAAGACCTTTTAATTTTTTACCTGTTTTGTACATAAATGGTGGTGATGTGATTTTACTGCAAGCCTATAGTAAGAATTTTACTATGCATTGATCGAGAGTTTTGATGCTTTTCACCCTAAACACTTGAACACATTAAGTGAAATTTTGGTGAGGGTGTAAAGTTGTTAATGTAATTATTATTAATATTACTTATGAAATTAATTTTAGGACAACTTGATTATGACATATAGTATTAGTCGACATGATGAAATTGGTGAAGGATTGATGTTGTGAAATTTATAATTTTGATTATGGATTTCTTAAGGATAAGTAAAAGCTTAAGTGTGGAGATGTTTGATAGATGAATATTTGACTATATTTTGACACCCTTATCTGATGTATTTTGCTTAATAGTTGATATTTTTTTTTATTTTTTTAGTATTTAATATGCTTAAAGTGTGTTTATAGGTTATCATTGCCTCTGTGGACTTAAAAGAGAAGAAATCAAATGAAAACGCAGCTAAAACTAAAAAAACAACAATCTAGAAGGAATTTATAGCCTTGCACTTTCGCAATATCTAGCGTACCTCGATTATGCTTGCTCATATGCACGCCCAAAATTCTAGGTTTCTTATAAATTTGACATTTCAGAGTTATTGAAAGGGAGACTTTGGGGAGGTGATTTCCAGATGTGGAGAACATCTAGAATGGATGTTTTTGGTCTAGAGAAATGGGAAACATAAAGAAATCATGGAAAAATCCATAGGAGTACAAAATCAAGTCTCTATATCGTACAAACATTCAATAGAAGACGATTAGGGAGATTTAGAATCATGAACCCATTGTTTTCATTTCATTTTTTTCTTTCGATTTATTTTGATTTCGTATTTCGATCATGTGTAACTAAACGCCAATTAATATTTAGGCTAGATGAACCTTATGTATATACTTTGATATGATTTGATTCCTTTATTAATACAATTGATTTGATTGATTATTGTGACATGATTACATGTTTTATTTTTAATCTGATTTCATACATTGAGATTGAGAAATCCTACTATAAATAGATATATCATAATTAAAAAGAGTTGATTACAACTCAAGAGATAAGATGATATAAATCCTTTAGATTAGGGTCAAACTTAATAGAGGGACTCATAAATCAACAACGCAATCCTATATGATTTAACTTAAATAATTCACTTAGGGATATTAGGATTAGTTATTAGTAGACTCAAAGTCAGCTGCTAGCATACCATAGAAGTCTCCACGGTCTAATTAATCAACAAATAATTGCATGATAAAAGATCAATCTATTAAGGTTTTAGGACGGTTTGAGTCTAGATACTAATTTCTAATAACGATAATTTTCTAAGTGAATTCCACCATCTTTACGTTCATTATTTTTCCTATTTTATTTTATTTGTTTTAGTTTTAGCTTCTTTTTATTAAAAATCTAAAATCAATCATTAGGCTAGATAATAGGAGAAGGGTAATTACTAATATTCGTAATCATTATATGATTGACTCGTACTTGTCAATACTAGCTACAGCTACATCGTACACTTGTAATTTATTAGAGTGTTACTAATGCCAATCAACATCCATTTCCATGAAGCGATTGTATTAGTTATCGGGCTTAGAAGTTTGAGGTGCCTTTCGACAGGTTTGTCCCAATGATTTTAAAGGTTGAATTCGTGCATGAATGACACGTGTCAACATAATGTCATTTCTCCACACATGATATTTTTAGTCTAAAGTTCGGGATACATAACATATAAAAGTTAAAAGTGAGGATGACAGGAGTGAAGAAATGGTAATTAACTACTAGTCCAAATATATAAAGAAGTTTGGCAAGAAGGCATGAATGATAGAAGGTGATAATGACTATAGGTACGTCGTGCACTTGTGATTTATTAGAATGTTACTGACACGCTCTAGGTCAATCAACATCCATTTCCATATAGTCTTGCTTTAGTTCCTCCTATATGTCGTAGAATAAAATTTTAGGTTTTTGTTTTCTCTCTTTAATGTTGGTTTTACTTGTATTTGAAGCATACGGTGAATTCTA
Organism: Erythroxylum shatona; assembly: GCA_027568895.1. Taxonomy (NCBI): domain Eukaryota; kingdom Viridiplantae; phylum Streptophyta; class Magnoliopsida; order Malpighiales; family Erythroxylaceae; genus Erythroxylum; species Erythroxylum shatona. The sequence goes on along the minus strand of JAOSBK010000009.1, from coordinate 4,277,535 downwards.
AATATATAATATAAATATGAAATTTACAGTTTTAAGTGTTTTCATTTTAGTTTTTCTTTTACTTTATTACTATGAACTTATGATGTTCTCATTAAGTGATATTTTAATGTATTTAACTGTGAAGTACTTTATTTTTATAACTGGATAGAAATTAACGATCATTTTGATACATTAATTATTGTTATTGTCAATTATTAAACATGAAAAATTTTTATATCAAATTTATATTATTTTATAATTTTTAGACAAGAATTAAAATAAAATAATTTATTTAAAATTTTTAAAAATTATCCGAAATAGTATTTAATATTTGCTAATATTATTATTGTATTATATTAAAATTAGAATTCTAATTTTCAAACATCGGTTTTGCTTTTCTTCTAGGTCCCAAGTTCACAAGTAGAATTTACCGAAGCTAACAAGTTTGAGGCGCCTTTGGACAAGTTTGTACGAATTATTTTACAGGTCGAATTCGTGCATGAATGACACGTGTCGACATACTGTCGTTTCTCCACACATCATCATTACTCCTGTGTTTCAGTCTGAACTTCGGGATACATAACATATAAAAGTTAAAAGCGAGGATGTCAGGAATGACGAAATGGTAATTAAATACTAGTCCAAATATACATTTGTCAAATGAAAAAGTTCAGTTACAAATATTGGGTTTACATCATCGCTAGCCTTAACAAAAAGAAGTTTGGTAAGAAAGCATGAATGATAGATGGAGATAATGCATAAATATCATTTATATACAATTTTAACTTTTCTACTGTATTAAGCTATAGCGATTACAAAACATTGGGTACTTCTTTTATATATATCGTTGGTGTATTTATTTCTCTTCTTTAGCATTTAATACAAACGTGAAATGGAAAAGATGCAAAATCCATTATTATTAATCTCTTAACTATTTGTCACTATAAAATGGTATCCTTATATACGAAAGAAACCAGAGAACAGCAGAAACACGTACGTTCCTCTTCTTTAGCACTCCCACTCAGCGGATCCTGACTCTCCGAGGGTTCAAGTCACACCAACGTACTAAGCAAAGGTACTTCTCTATCTTTCTCTTCTCTATTTGCGTTTTCCTCCGTCATCTTCTCGTTGTGCGTGTGATGTGGGTGTTATTTCTTAAAAGTTGACGAGAATGTCCACCAGTTGGCAAACTCCGAGCATTGCTGGGTTGGACTTTTCCCCTTATAGTAATCAGCTAATACAATACTTGCTTCGGTTGATCAAAGCGCTTCACTTTGCTGAAACTCAAGAACTCGCTCTTGCCCTCCTCGCAAAGGTATATATATGGATGTGTAGTAAATCGACAAAGTTCAATCTTAATTTCTTGTTTTATGTTTTAAATCCCCTTTCATTTCAGAGTCCTTTCCTTGATTACCGTTAAATCACTTTGCAACATCCTATATTTTCGGAGTTTTTTGTTTTTAAACTATCATTGGCCCTTATATTTAACCTTCTGCATGGTGGCTTCATTTTGTTCATCAGAAAGTAAGACCACTGCCGGAATTTCTGTACTTCGAAAGATTCATCATTAACTCTTATTTTGTTCAGATTTAAGCTTCTTTACAAAGTAGCAAAATTTATCTGTCCTCTTTTTTTTTTTTTTAAATTAGTTGCTCATTTCATATACCTATTCCTGGATGCGTGCTGATAAAATGAAGTTAATCCTTAGAAGCCCTGTCAAAAAGGACACTCATCCTTTCTTACCAACCTTATGAAATTGAAACATCATTGCAATTACTCCTTTATGATAAATAAATCATTCATGTACAATATAATTGTTAATGTCGTTGGAAATGGAAAGATGCTATGTCCGATATGTTTCTCCCAAATAATATTTAGTTATCGTGCTCCTTAATTAGCCAACAGTTTAAAATCAGAACAATGTAGCCATTAAAATTGACTTTTAGTTTGAGCTTCGAGCATGGCATCCCCCAATTGTAGTGAATAATAGGTTTCCTAAAATTGTTCTTTTAAATGGTTAGTGGTTATCGTCATGCTGTTATAGCAAGTTTATGATTTACTTGATGCGTGTGAACATTACTTATTGTTTAAGATCCTATGGAAAGAGAGTCTGAATTGTTGAAAAAGATGGAACACCAAAACTTCTTTTTGCACATAGTTCTAAGACTTATGGATGCCTAAAAAATTCTTATCATTATGCCACCTCATAATGATAAGAGACCTTCTCACTTTTCTAGGTTGTTTTGTTAATGTGTAAAAACATTCCATCTTATCATTTGCTATGACAACAGAACAACAAAATAACAGGTTAGTTTTTTGTGACTTTGATTTGACTATTTAAAGATAGTTGATTAAATGAGACATGATGTTTATAATCATCTTTTAAACAATTCAGATGTTCGTAATGTTTATGTCTTGTTGTAATCCACAGTATAGAAATATGAGTACATGACATACATTTTGCCCCCTTTTGGTGTTGATTAATTACTGTGAAGTTGCGCTTGTATGAAGCCACTAATTGCGTGAACATTATGTTATGTAGAAACTTAGTAAAGCTGAAAGTAAAGAGAAACACTAGGGCCATTGTTGCAAATTCGCTGTACATTTTTAACTAACCAAGTGTTCCTTGAAAGATGCTAAGTTGATAAGAAAAATTAACTAACCAAGTGTTCCTTGAAAGATGATACAGAATTCTTTGATAATTTGCTGATCATTGAATTTCAAAATACATATTATGATGATTTCAGATACTATATGTTCATTTTGTATCTGATGCATATCTTTTGCATTTTAAGGTTTGTGATTAAGTTTTCTATCCAATGCCTGTGCTCTCTAAAGCTTCAAATTGAACTCTTAACATGACTAATCATTTAGAGACCATTGATGACTTTACTTGCTCAATCTCCATGAGTTACAATAAGCTATGAATATCCAATCCGCAAAAGGTAATCTTCAACATATAATTGATATTTCCATGTGAAATACTAATTAAACCATCATATGAGTTTTTCGGTTACTACCTAAAGAGCAATGATTTTTGAATTCAAATTCTTGGGTGTGAGGATTGGCATCGATGTCATGTATTGAGGAGTCATCTAACTGGTATAATATCTTCTTCTAATCAAAATAATTTTTTTCCATTGCAAACAATGTTTTCTTGACGGACTAGACATGAAATATGTATAATTATCATATCCCTGTATTCTAGAATCAGGAAATTCGAGGAGAACTGGCGCCATTGTTATGGCATAGTGTTGGTACTATGACCGTGCTTCTCCAGGTAAAAGAACAATATATGCACCCATTAATTGTTCCTGATATTATTTTGTGCATTTATAAAAAATTGAAATCATCATGAGTTACGCACAACTCTTTGATTATATATTAGTTTTAAACAACACTCCATTCAGGTAATCATTTCAGCATACCCCAAGATTTGTATCCCAAACCTAACAGAAAGAGACTCGAGGAATGTGCGCAATGTTCTTTCCTTACTTCAGGTGAGCCTTATATCTTATTCTCTTTTATGTTTAAATTGTTTTATTTCTTATCTTATGCTTGGGCCAGACCACTAGAGATTGTGCCATAAGGGAAATGGATGTACCATTCAATAAATAAGAGTTTTGCTTATATGAACATAATGCAAGTTATCTGTTTTACAAAGTGATTTAGATTAAATTCTAGGAAACAATAGAAATACTCTTATAGATATTTTCCCATTTTCTACCGCATGCCATTTTAGTCAAATGATGAACTCATAAGTAATAGGTAAAAATGAAATTTATTTTTGTTTCCTAATCACTTATTAGTCAATCAAACTCAAAGCTTTACCTTTATTAAGTTGACAGTTTTATTTCCTATTATGCTAAGAAACTGATAAGTGGAACTTGGAATGAAGCGGCATCAACGTGAGAATGAAGTTATAATTCTCATGATTTTTTTATTTTAGACTTATTGAATGATTATAAAACACGTTTTGAAAGTAGAGTATAGATGAAAAATGGGGAATAGAAATAGTTTAACAATTACTTTCTACACCAAGTAAACATATGAATAGGGTAGAGAATTGAGTATCTTTTATGCAAAAATGGATTTGCTCATATGTCTAACAGTACTTAAATGATTTATTTTATTGCAATATGCAAACTAGTAGTAATAAAATGCCATTGCAATCTGATCATCATTCAAATTCTCCCATTGTTCTTTTTAAAATGTTAATTTAACATTATGTACATTGTATGCCACACAGGGTGTAGCTGCACACCCTATTACAAGGATACCATTTGTTCAAGGTAATAAACCTAATTTTTCAAATACATATGGAATTTACGTATTAGAAGTGACACTGATTTATCTAATGTCTTGGTCCTTCCTCTCTATCTGTTTTAATATCTACAAACAGGAAAACTTACCAAATATTATAGTCATGTATATGCTTGAACATATAATTCCTACACATACAACATGCTTCAACATATAATTCCTACACATACACACATATACAAAAACATAGAAATAAAAATATGTCTGGCATATTTATATATAGATTTACATGTTTGCTTTAGGTAGGCCTCATTTTGAAATTTTATACCCTAACGCTACTAAAATTGATGTGAAATTTTCCTTCATTTTCTCTATTGGTAGAAAGTTTTTGGAAAGTAAATAGAGAATTCCATTAAAGAACGCTCTAAAGGTGCTGTAAAAAAATATATGAAGAATCTTGGAAACACCATAGAAGGTGCGTGAAGAAGTTGAAATAGTCTCAAGCTACATCACATACAGCACATTATGATCTGTAAGAAAATTTGTAACCAAGTCAAGGCTTAGCAAGAAATGTGTATCACTGAACCCCTTTATACTGTAACTTCCATTTGAAGATCCAGTTTGTGCTCATAGTGTTAGTTACGTTTCTTGCAATAGCAGTTTCCCTAATTTTACATAAGAACCTTTAATATGTAATCTTTTAGTTTGAGCTCCCTTATAAATCCTTTGATTTCTTTCAACCAAATGATAGATATATATACTATTGCACCCAAAGCTAACCTGAACATATTTAGATTATCTTTTGTAAGACGATTAAGGTTCATAACCCATGAAACAATGTCTTTCTATTGAGAAAAATTACAAGTGAGATTGCAAAGAGTGACAATGTGATGCTAAATAAAGTTGGACTTTTGTAAGACGATTAAGGTTCATAACCCATGAAACAATGTCTTTCTATTGAGATAAATTACAATTGAGATTGCAAAGAGTGACAATGTGATGCTAAATAAAGTTGGAGAATCTACTATTGGAGAATAGGTGGTTTAGGTCCTTATTATTATCTTGATAGAGGACACAAGTAGCATTCGTCTAGGATACCTTGAGATCATCTTTGATTCCCAACTTGCCTTTAATCATGAGCCAAAGGATGAAGGATGTGTGATGGATAAGATACAAATTATAAACTAGCTTTTGCCAATCAATCATGTTTTTGTGAAACTACCAACAAGTTCTTGCATAAGAGGTTACAGTATCGCATAGACTTATTATACAATCATAAGAGACAATACTCTTTGATTACCCTAAAGCCCCTTAAAGTATGAATTGGCTAACTCTATGTATTATATTTTATAATTACTTCCACCTTAATATTAACAAGAATCCTTGCTTTGATTGTATCAAATTTCTAAAGCTTGTAAAGAGGTCCCAAGTTATGCTAGTTTTCAAACTAAAATGAAGTATCTTTTCCATTACCGATTTTATGATTGATAACTGAGCAAATTGAAAGCCTCATCTATTTACCATAAGGCCACGAAGTATTTGTTTGTGGTTTAACTAACTATATATTCTCTCCCTTAAAGAAGAGCATATGTGTCCATTGGAACTAAAGTGATTTCTTATCTGTATAAATCTTCTATAACCTCTTAATTAGGGGCACCTTACTCAAGATTCTGAATGAATTGATTCAATGACCCCCATTATCCTTTGGAAAATAAAATTTCTTACTATTTTACTCTAGGCACTTTAGCTTTGTCCTCAAGTCTAGACTAGAGGAACTACTTTAGCATCTTTTCAATGGTCTTTATTATCTCCTTAGGATTGGTATATGAGAGGTCCAATAGATGTGTGAATGATTCAATATTGAGATAATTAGATAAAGTCTTTTACTGTATGTGAGAGCCTTATTACACCAACTATTCAACCTCTTTTGAATTGAGTCAATGAGGGTATATAATTAGAGAATGAGAGCCTCCTAGTTGTTATAGGAAACCTAAGTATTTAATAGGAATCTTTTCCTATTTGAATCCCTTTATTAATGTTAACAAATCCTTAATTGTACTAGAGCCTATTGAGAGGCAAAAGCTACCCTTACTTGGATTATAGCTGAACTTGATATGGTTTTCAACTACTCTAAGGGTTTAATGATCATCTCAATTGATTTTGTTATTACCCCACAAAGTAATATCAAACCATCTACAAAAGAGATATTAAAAATGCCAATCTTATTACATTTATAATTAAATTTAAAACATGGTTACTTAGAGATTTTCAAACCAATAATTTTGTAGAGGATTTCTATGCTCAAGTAGAATAACTAGAGGAACAAGGGATCCTACTACCTAAGCTCTTTGGTAGCTTTAAACATCTTTGTGGGTTCTATATTAGCTAGTATGGAGAATAAAGTGATGGTGTAAAATTGAATAATGCAATTGGTGAACTTTCTATGAAAACTTAGCGCCTTCATTGAGCTAAATATGGAATTCCAGTTTAAGGAGTCAAAAGCTTTGTTAAATCAATCTTCAAGATACAACTCCTTTTTGTTTTCATTTATGGTAGCTCTTGAACAATTTTTAAACAATCAAAATATTATCACCTCCTAAGAGCAATTTTCAATCTTAAAGATAAAATTCTTTAGATACCCTTATATATAAAAAATTACAAGAAATTGTCCTATAGTCATGAAGAGAAGTTAGGTTAAGGGCTTTAGGGACTAATATATGTTTGTTTTATTAAGTTCTTTTAGAAGCCTCCTATTATTGAACAATTCCATAATAGAGCTAGTTACCATCTTTCCTAAATATCCCAAGTACTTTGAAAAAATTAGGGTATCCATCATATTCAATTGTTTTGTTTAGATTTATGCTGAAGATTGCTTCCTTGATTTCATTTCTAGTGATTTCCTTAATAAGCATATTCCTAAGCTCTCTGCGAATGGTATTTGCTAAAAAAATTCCTAATCTAATTAGTTAAAGAACTTGCTTCCATAATTGAACCCAAGAGTGGTTATAATGATTAAAGGCTAACTACTTTAGTTGTTATTGATCATTTATGGTAGCAACGTCGTTGGGTTTGCAAGGAAACTATGTTTTTTTGTTGCTCCTGTCTAGAATGACATCATGATGGAATTTTGTATTCCCATCACCCACAATTAACCAAGTAATTCTTAATTTCTTCTCCAGTAATAAAAAATAGTTGTTTAGGTAATTAACATACCTCCCTGGAGATGAGATCTCCATAGTTTTAAGGGCCTTATTATATTAATGATTAGATTATCTTGGATCCTATTGAGGGAATATAGAGCTTTCTTTTTATCCTCTCCTATGGAGTTGCTACTCCCTTTATGCAACTAAATTAGTTCACCCTTAATAGCTCTAAACTTTTGCACAAAAATGAAAACTTAGTGCCAGTCACTTGAGTATTCAAACCTTTTAATGTGGCTTTAATAAAGCCTAGAGCTTTCAAAAGATAGTTGATGAATTTGAATGGGGTATTCCTTTTGTTATAATCCATATTCAACTAAATTTCAATTGATGTGTGATCTGATGTGAGAGGATTACAAAAGTGAGCAAACTTGAGAGGGAATTTAGACATCCAACATAAGTTAACTAAGCATTTATCAAAGGTTTTTTTTGAAGAATTATGCCCCATTTTTTCTTTTATTCCAAGTGAAGTAATTGTCTATGAAACTCAGATTAGTCGCTACTACTTCACTTAAGAACACTGATAAGCGCTCATTTATATGCTTTAACTTACACTTAATCCCATCCACCTCTTATAAAAATAGTATACAATTGAAGTCACCATTGACTCTTAAGGAGGTGAGATCTATCCAAAGTTGCTTCCTCAATAACTCCAAGTTAATAACATAAATCACAGTGATGTTTATGAGTATTTGAGATTGGACTAGTGAGGCCTGACAATTGATGAATTGATCTGAGCAACTCCACTGATAAAGGAGGAAGATATTTGGGTCTAGAGAGACTATAATACGATCATTTTAGTGACCTTCATGATTGCTTAAATTGATCCACTTCCTATTCAAAAAAACATAATCTCTTTTGGAATTAGGAAATCCTTACTTTGGTTTAACTAAACCAACAAAACTAGGCTTCCTCAAGGATAACAAATCCTTAAGATCTTATTATTTGCAGGGTTATTTAGATCCCTAACATTCCAGATGACTATATTCATTTGAGGGATATAGTTACTACTTCCTTTTTCCTAGATTTGTAGCCAGGTTGTTAGAGATCTCAATTAGAGAAGATCCCATTAGAATATAACTTCTCTAATTAATATTTGATCTATAGGAGGATTATCAAGGATTTTATATCAAATCAGAATCCCTCTTATATTAGTCTACTTCCTAAAATAGCTAATATGGTTCCCTATATATATGTATGATGTAAAAAAATGAGACAAAAATAAAAGAAAAGACATAAGTTTTAATTACCATGGACGTAGGTCTCAATAGATCAAACCACATAAATTCATGAGTTTTGTTTTTCTCTCAAATATTCATGTTATAAGAGCAAATCGATCTACAGACAATGGCATCTATGACAGAAACTAGAGTCTCAAATAGAGGATCAGTTATATTTGAAGCCCTCAATGAAAAGGAAACCATTCCCAATATGCGTCCTAATGGGATCAAGAGCTCATCCTTCCAATTCATAGCTGAGAAGCTGAATAGAATTAATTTTAGAGAATGGGCACAGTCAATCCGAATAATTATCAATGGAAAAGGGAAGATTGAGTATCTTATTGGAGAGGTGAACAAACCACCTTCCATCGATGTTGTTGCACTACAAAAGTGGAGATCTAAAAACTTGATGGTGACTACATGACTGGTCAATTTAATGAATCCCTTTATCAAGAAGACCTATCTATTTCTACTTACAGTGAAAGAGGTATAGGATGCTACTAGGGAAACATATTTAGACGCTAAAAATGACTCCCAAACCTTCAAAATTAAAACATGGTTATGGCAAATGAAATAGGGATAGAGGGAAGTGACCGATTACTACGTAAAGATGATGGGTTTATGGCAAGAACTTGATTTAAGTAAAGAAGAAGAATGGGATTGAGCATCGGATAGTGTTAGATATAAGAAGAAAGTAGAGTATGAGAGAGTATTTAAGTTCCTTGTTGGGCTAAGCCATTAACTATAAGATGTACAAGGGAGGATTCTTAGACGACGCCCTTTACACACTTTATGGAAAGTCTTCTCGGAGTAAAAAGAGAGGAGAGCTGACAATGTGTTATGATGACTGAAGGCATTTGAAATGAATTAGAAGAAAAATCAGCTTTGGTATCTCACAAATCATAAATAGGAGGTGGACCAAGTAGGACCCTTGGCTCTAATATAGGGCCTAGTAAAAATCAACAAAAGAAAAGGTCCAGATGTGATCATTGCAACTAACTAGCTCACTCTAAGGATGAGTGTTGGGAGATCCATGACAAACTAGCAAATTGACATAAACAAGATAAAAACCATGGCTATTAGGCTACTATACACCAGGAGGAAAATACCAACCAACCTAAGGTAAAATTTAGTCCCAAACGGTTGGAAAAATTATGAGAAGTCTTTACCTTGTTTCAAACTTCAGGTCAACCTTCTAATAATATTCCTTTCAGATCCCTAGCTTAAAGAGGTAATTTTCTAAGTGCATTAAATACTGCAATCCAAGCATAAGTGTCTTGGATTATTGACTTTGGTGCCTCTAATCATATGACTAGTGCATATCAATTGTTTACAACTTACCTTATACTGGAAATTTGAAAGTAAAGATTGTATTTTTGATTCTATTATCCTAAAACCTCTTTTATATGTTTTGAAATTGTCTAGCAATTTATTATCCATTAGTCAAATGACAAAAACCACAAACTGTTCTGCTAAGCTCCTTGCCTCTCATTGTATCTTTCAAGATCTAACATCGGGGAAGAAGATTAGCAGTGCTAAGGAGTGTGAGGGACTATACTATTTAGAGGAGACTACTTCAACTAACGAGAATGTTTTCTCTACATCTATCTCTAAAATTAGTGAAGTTATGTTAGGGCATGCCAAGATGGGTCATCCGAATTTTCATTATATGAAACAATTATTCCTTTCTATTTTTTTAATGAAAGACTGTTTGATTTTCGTTGTGAAATTTTTGAGTATGCCAAACACCAACGTTCTTTTTTCCCTCAACTAGTTACAAACCATCAAGGCCATTTACTATGATATATAGCTATTTGTGGGGTCCCTCTTATATACCCAACCAAAAAAACATCAAGTGGTTTATCACTTTCATTGATGATTACACTCGTACTTGTTGGACCTATCTCTTACATCATAAAACAGAAGTTAGGACAATGTTTATCAACTTCCATTCTATGATCTAAACCCAATTTCATACAAAAATCCAAATCTTGCATTTAAGTAATTGGACTAAATGCTTTAACCAAACTTTGTGATCTTATCTTCTTGAGCATGGTATAGTCCATCAATGCTCATGAGTGGACACTTCTCAGCAAAATGGAGATGCTGAAAGGAAGAATCGACACATCCTTGAGGTTACCCGAGCTCTATTTTTTACTGCTAAAATACCAAAAACCTTTTGGGAAGATGCTATCCTAATAGCCACATGTTTCCTTAATAGAATGCCTAACATAATTTTATCTTTTTCCAATCCACTAAAAAAAGTTCGAGAACATTTTCCTACGTGACGATTTCCTTTAAAAATATTTGGATGTACAACCTGTGTTCATGTTCACTCCCATCATCGTACTAAAGTTGACCCTCAGTCTATCAAGTGTGTCTTCATAAGGTATTCTGACCCAATCACTCGAAAGATGTTTGTTACCCTTGATGTTTCCTTCTTTGAAGCTCAGTTTCTAACCTAGACTGTACTATCAGAATTAAATCCCAAGGAAGAGGAAAGAGAGAAAAAGGACAAGGAAATACTAGTTTACTCATGGAGGCCAAAATCAAAGTCCCAGGAAGACCTCACCCTTGAAGCACTACATATGTCAGATTCGATGGAAGAAGTAACCAACCTAGAACTACCTTTTGACAAGACAATAGAATATGAACCAAATGATATAGAGTTGCCTATTGTTCTTCAAAAAAAACGGTCATGTACTCTACACCCTATCTCATAGTTTGTATCTTATAATACCTTGTCTGAAACATGTCATGCTTTTACCACTAACTTGGATAGGATTAAAATTCCATAGGATATACATGAAGCCTTGAAAGTGCTCAAATGGAATAAGGTAGTGACGGAGGAAATGAAAGCTTTGAAGAAAAATGGGATATGGGATGTGTTAGAATCACCAACAGGAAAAAGAACTAAACAAGATATCACATTTGTAGTAAGTTAGGTAAGTTAACACATGCATAATCCCATGGAGGCTCACCTAGGAGTGGTTTACAGAATCCATAGGCATCTTAAAGGATCCCTCGAGAAGGGACTATTGGTCAAAAATTGTGAGAACAAAAAAATAAAGGTTTTACAGATACAGATTGTGCAAGATCAGCAGAAGATAGAAAGTCCACATATGGGTATTGTATATTTGTATGGGGAAGCCTAGTAACCTGGAGAAGTAAAAAGCAAAATGTAGTAGCCAAAAGTAGTGCAGAAGTTGAATTCAGAGCAGTAACTCAAGGAATATATAACGGATTGTGGTTGAGGTTGACGAAACTCTTGGAAGAACTTTATCTTACAACTTGACCAATCAGGCTCTATTGTAGTAATAAAGCAGCTTTTAGTATCTCCCCAAATCCAGTTCAACACGATCGGACCAAGCATGTAGAAGTGAATCGGCACTTTATCAAGGAAAAAGTAGATGTAGGGACCATTTGTATGACATATGTCCCTAGGAAAGAGCAAACTATAGATATACCCACTAAGGGACTATCAAGGCAGAACTTCAATGAACTTACTTGCAAGTTGGACATGATCAATATCTATGATCCAACTTGGGGGGTTAGAGATGTCAATTGTAGAAGATCTCAATAAAATATTACTTCTCTAATTAATATTTGATTTATAGGAGGATTATGAAGGATTTCGTATCAAATCAAATCCCTCTACTTCCTAAAATAGCTAGCGTGGTTCCTATATTTATGTATGATGTAAACAGAAAAATATGAGACAGAAATAAATGAAAAGACAAAAGTTCTAGTTACCGTGAACGTAGGTCTCAATAGATCGAACCACATACCCAGGTTTTGTCTTGTTAGCTTTTGTGGCTCCAATGTTCACAGGGGTTGTTGAAACACTTGGAGTTGATATGCGTACATTAGTGGAATTCTCTACTTTTGCTTTACTCTCTGCCTTTAACAGTGAGCACATTAGCTTTGAGTCTAGTTGTATTTTCCCCTTTCCAAACATGTCTTCTAACATTGTTTTGATGCCTTTGACATGGTTGACCTTTGTTGAGCTCAAATATTCAGGTTCACATCGAAGTGGTTACTCACTGGGGTGTTTCCATATTCATTTGCTCTTCACTGCGTTTATTCCTAGACTATTCCTCCCAGTAGGTAGCAAGCTTTGGCTTGCTCCTTACTTTTAGGTCTCCGTTGCTAACTTATGAAAATGTAGTCCTTTATGAGTTTCACTTCATCATGCAACTTCTTTATACTCAGATTATCATGGAGAGCCTTGTTCATCTCTACCTTGATATAGATCCTTTCGTACCCTATGCTTTTGAGATTAGCGATTTATTCATCCATGCACAAAGGTTTTCCCGGTGAACTTGCTAAGCAACTGAGTCTGTCAGTTGACCACTATTCAAGGGAAACGTTGTTAAAGTTCACCCTTATAAGTAAGTTCTTCAAAAAAATTTCTCCACAATTAAGTCTAGACGCCATTTTTGGAGCATTATATTTATAGGTCTTCCTTGGATGTGCCAAGGTCTAGCTTTTAGGATCTTGATAACTTTATCCTCTCCGAAGAAAAAGAATCATTCTGTTTTTTAGTCCAAGTTTTTTTGTTGTTATTGGCCTGCTGTTGAACCCTGGGGAATCAGAGGTGCTTCTCATTGATAAATCCTATCAAGGAAAATTTCCACTTTTGAGCTCCCATGCTAAGCACCTCCATAGGTAGAGAAACAACCATTGATTCATTGGTAGGGGGAATATTCCTAAGCTAGTCAAAAGACATTGGGTCCCCTACCACTTTGTTCTAGCCCAGCTTGTTAATCTTTTTTGTGTGCAGTTGGATAGAGCTTCCTTACCATTATTAACAACCATAGAGACCACAGCAGCCATCTGAGAAGCATTTGGTTTGGAAGGGGAGAGGGACGAGAAAGCAAAGGGAATGCACTGGGGTAGTTAATAGAATCCGCTCTTTGAAGGACACTACGTCCGAAAGCGAGCTAGGGACTACTGGGGCTGAGGAGGAGCTCACCAGGGCGAAACCAAGAGGAAGGATTTTTGCCATTAATGGTAACTAATTGACAGGTCTGGGAAGCAAGAAAGAGCCCACCTAGGAAAATGGCTAAAAGGGAAACTGATTTTCAAAATTGGTCTGAAACAAAGAGGCATAGGGCTGGGATGGGAAATGTGTGGAGACAATCCAGAGCATTTCTCACTAGCATGAAATGAACTTTGTTGTAATTTGGATTCTAGAGTGGTAGAATCTTTGTTATGCGTTACTCATCAACGCAAAAAAAAGTTTCATCCCATGTATTCTTTTCACAGTTTCAGTGTTAAAGGGATAAGCTTTGTTGATTTAGTAATAGCTTCCAAATTCTGTTATGAAGTTCTTTCCTTTATCTTTAAATATAGACCTGAATGCTTCCACTTTGTGATTCGTATGACAAGTGGGATGGTGAGCTTTCTAATTAAAATTTATTACATGCAGCTAAGATACCTGCTTATGTTTATCCTTTTCTTAGCAACCCAAGAAAGGAAACGCCTCATGAATCCCTAAGACTTATCAGCTTAGGTGTTATTGGCGCTTTGGTAAAGGTACTTTATAAACTTAAAATTTTGTTTTTTCTGTGGACATGATTGTTTGAATTTCTTCTTGCCAGTTTTTTTCTTTTTTTTTTGGTCACAAAATCACAAGAGATAAACAGACTAATAATGTCTTGAGCCATTTAAGCTTTTAAGTATCCCATAGCATAGGGGAAACGAAAAAGTTGGTTTTACACAATTCTAACTTTGACTGAAAGGGAAGTTCAGATTTTGATCTTGCAATTTTAGATTGAAGCTCTTCTTCTTCTGCAGGTCGATGACGTACGAGTTGTACGATTCCTTCTTGAATCTCAAGTTCTTCCCTGTTGTATACGTTCCATGGAAGTGGGCAATGGATTGTCACAAACAGTTTGTGCCTTGACTCTTATTTTAAGAATTCTACATTACTGCATTAATTTTGTCTTGGATTTTTGTTCCATAATTATGCAAGTTCCCAAAGACTTTACCCGAATGTCAACACTATGACTTTGGTTTCAAGAAACAGTACACCTTACCATAAGCTCCAAAAAGTCTTTTAGTTATGCAATACACTAATAGGATATTTTATGAAACTTACTCGACATGATGCAAACTGTCAACAGTATTAGCTGTCAGGGTTTAAGTTGTCTAAGTCTAATATGATCATTAGGTGGCTTACGATTGGTTACCCTAACATACCATCCATGGCGAATATCTGTAGTCTCTAGCTTGATGGAAATGTTGTGAGATTGGTCTAATACTACTTAATGCATCTGAATGCAGGTAGCTACATTTATAGTCCACAAGATTCTGAAAAACAATCAGGGTATGAACTATTGCTGTGCCATTGCGGAACGATTTTTTTCCATAGGACAAGCTTTAGGAAATATGATTGAGAAATTTTCTGAAAATCAATCCAAACAGTTGCTGAAACTCATCATCTGCTGTTACCATAGTTTCTCGGAAAGTCCAAGGTTAGCCCTGCAAAATTGCACTCATGCTGCCATTAATATTTTCAGCACTATATATGTATTACATTTAAACTTCATATGCAGGGCACGTGAATGTTTAAGGATGTCCTTTCCTGTGATTTTGACCGATTCAAGGTTCATTAACATCCTCCGTGTAAGTTCTAATACTTGTTTGATTTTCATTATTTGCAGTATAGGCTTATACGTGTGTGCTAGAATACATATATGCGGGCAGTACGCAGCCACACACGATCTTACACTAACTTTGATCATTTACAATCAAATTGTTGGACTGTACGGAAGCCTTATGTTTTGTGTTAGAATATGTATAGGAAAATACTTTTTAAGCCTTTGAGCTGCAGCTATAAAAGCTGTATAGGGCACCTAAGCTAGTACGATCTTATTACCCTATCAAATTGCTGTTCTTATTCAAGTATTTCGAGAAAAATATTTTAGTTGACAATTATCGAATCTAAGGTATGCGTGCTCACTTCTTCCGTGGTTACAAGAGCTGCATGCCATGTTTTCGACTCTGGAAATATTATGAATTCCCATAACATGTGTACAGCATTTTTCACGTTTATGCAATGTGGATTACAAGTTTCCTCATTTAGACCATGTTGCTGAACAGTGAGCAGGTTCCATTTGTATTGTGGTTGACTTGAGTTTTAAGTTGATGTGATCCTTGTGATATGATCCTATCTAGGACGATGAAGAAGCTATGCAGTCCCTACAAAAGTTCTTTCAAAATGTCACTCAAGGAGTCAGGAAGAAGCAATGCAGCTTTTACCGAGGAAATCCAGCAGAATTCAGGCAATTGTTCATAAAGTAGGCTCGAGTCAGCTGAGAAGGAAATCTATGCTTAAATGTATTCGTAATGCTAAACTCCTACTTCACCACATCAAAAGAAGTTGTTCTCTCCCTTACTTACGTCTAGCTACCAGAGTTGATGTTTCTCTAGGATAAGGATAGGCTCAAATTATGTTGCACACTTTTTAACTGAAAACGTTATTAGTTGATGAGAAGTTGGTAAGTACTTTTCGGACATTTTATTGATGCAGTGATGTTTGTTTTTATGTTATTAGGTCCATATAACTTTTTTAGTATCATTTTGCAACGTCTTGAGATAACAAGTCTATTTCTAGTTTAAGAGAACTAAACAACCCTATGTCGAATTGAAGAGAACCAAATATACAAAACTAACTTGTTAAGAGCTTTTCTTTTATGGATTTATAAATCATTTCATTCATTCATTCATTCTTTGTTAACATAAGATTTGGCATATGTGAGATATTAACATCTTTTTTCTCTAAACTTGTAATGTTCTTACTAAGGTTCAATCCTTAGCTGTGTTTGCATTAGGACTTTTTTTTAATCTATTATCTCCTTATAGTCTTGCCCTATGCTGAATCTTTCAACTGTTGATTTCATAAGCTTTTTCTCTCTATCCTTTGCCAGTTTCCACTACGATTTTGGACTACATTAAGCTCCCATCAATACTCAATCTTTTAAGTTTTATCCTATCAACAGTAAGTAGATTCTTACATACCTAAATTTAGTCAAAATAGTTGTGTTTTCACACACACACACACACACACTTGTTTTTCAATAAAACTAGTTAAGTAGCTTAAACTAGATGTAGATGGTAATAATTAAATGCACTATGTTTTTAGCGTGATTTAAGAAGCATTTAATTTATATGATATTTGATACTTAATTTAGTTTATATTTTCTTTACAAGCTTTTTTTGTTTTGCTCTCCAATGAAGAATGAATGAATTCATGCAAGTCTAAGTTAAGTTGGAATGATCTTAGGATGAATTTATAGGAATATATTAGGACATGGCATCAATAGTGGGAACAACAAAGACCCACTTTCTGAATAGGGAGACCAACATGGCGTTTTGTTTTGAACAAAAGGACTAAAGGGGCTAAAATAGGGCTGTGTTCAACCTGTATTCTATGTTGTTTTATTTTGTTACTTCATCGTTTTTGTGCAAAGCATTGTAGGACCAACACTGGGCTGTGTTAGACCTATCAAGACAAAAAAAATCTTTATGCAAAAAGAAGTCAAGAGGAGTGTAAAGCAATATAGGAACTAACACGTGGCCGTGTTTAATCATTATTTGACCAAATTACTGAGGTTTCGTGATAAAAAGATTAAAAAAGAGAAAGAAAAGAGGAGATATGCTTGGGAGGACCAAAAATTAGTCATAAGGTTGAGGAGACTGAAGAAAAAATTAAAGAGGAGACAATCTTGGAGAAAAACAGTATTTCATCAAGTTCAATTAAGAAGGATAGGGATTCAAGAACCGTAACTCATTCTTGTCTCTCTTTTTTTAATTTTTTTATTATTTCTTATAATATGAACTAAATTGGGTTATATATTTAGATGTGATGAACTCTAGAATTGTGTATTGATTTGGTCTTTGGTTTGGTGAAAGATTTTAGTTGTAATGAGAATTGTTCATATTTTTATATCATGTTGAATTGAAAAAACAATATTAAATGATTAGATTCTTACATTGAGATTGAGAAATAAATTATATGTGATAATTTGTTGTTTTTGTTATTTTCTAAATCTATTTTGTCATTGTTTTTACATTAATTGTTGTGGAATCTCTTTA